>DWFO01003497.1:0-12235 GCA_018246595.1 Mimoniades nurscia nurscia | reverse complement strand
TGTTTGTTGCAAGTGCGACTGCCGATCGGGAGGTGCCGAGTTCGATTCCCGGGTCGAACACTACAAAAAATTTCTAATTTACATTTTCTAGTAGTGGTTCGGAGTCTGGATATGCGCCCGATGCATGGCAATAGGCTCAACACCCATTCCATAATTATACACACCTCTGTCCGCGCAATATTCTTAAAAAGGGGTACACGGTTTTATTTTGACATTTTATTAGATTTTATGTATAATACGCCGTGAGACAAACTTACAAAACAAATTTTACAAACAATAAAATCATATATACACCTACATATTCGTGTATCACTGTGGATGGCATGACTGTAAGCTCTACAACGGACTTATGTAATATTTCATCATCTACAACAAGACCACCCTTTGTAACCTGGAATAATGACAATGAAAAATAAATAAAGTAAAATAAGTACAAATATCTATATGTTTATTGTTTACCTATTTTGATTTTTAAAAGTAAACTGTTAGCAAAAACCGTTATCAAAGCGCACGCCGATCCCTTGCCATTTGGCGACGCGGGCCCTGAAATTACCGTGGAACAATAGCACTCGATCGGGAAACATCTGAGCCACTCGATGTGGAGGTGGAGTTTGTGGGACGATACAGAAAATTGATTTCTCGAGGGCCACGTAAAATGTAGGCCAAGACTCTCAAGGGCTCCGTGCCTGTGAAGTCAGCTCCTTTACACCGCGACATCGTTCGAGGGCCCCGCGATTGGGGCCTTCACGTTGTCGCCCGTGAGAGGCCTGGACGATTCATAAATACGGAGGGGCTCTCCATCGTTTATTTTGGTTCAGAGCTTTCAGTTTGAAATGTTAATAGCATTGGTCTTGTTTATGTACATATGTGTATTTAATCACAATGCTCTTTAACCATACGATTGATCTTTGAATTTCTTTGCAACTTCGTTAATATAACAGTCGTATTTGTTATGATTGAATAAAAAAATACGTGTGGAGCCCATGACATGATGACAGTGAAACGTATTGCTGATTATATGTAGGTACATGGAGAAATTTCTACTACTTTATCTCTATGATATACACTGTATGTTAGTGTTTGTTACCATAAAGTAAGGATTTCATTACCTAACGTAAGGGAACAAATTTGTCTCAGATGCCTGAACTCACGATGGTGATCACTTGCATGAACAGCTAAGTGACCGCTGAAATACGCGGTGCCAAATGACTGACGAACATTTAAGGCTTATTCAATGAGAACCGACCCATGTTTTATTGAGAAGATATTAGGAACAGCTTTGTCTCTCTTCTGTTTTCTGGTGTCTTCTGCTGTGTAATTTTTATTTGAGTTTTACACAATTTAACGAGTCTTCGCGAATCGAATCGACAGCTATGTTATTGATTAGCCCTGAACTGATCCCCTGATCCCCAGCAGAACAGAAAGCAGGAAAAAGGTGAAAAATTCTTAAAAATACAATACTAACAGTTGTTTAATGTAAAAGTGGAGAATAGTTACCATCTCCCCTTAGATTGCACTACTACTGGACATGAGTCTTCTTTCAGAATAACAAGGCTTTATCGCGGTACGGGGTGGCATAGTTCATAAGTCATAGATAACAATAATATGAAGTAAATTCATTGCGGTGTTTTCCGTCATCGCTGTAAGAAGGGTTCAACTAAATGATTTTAGCAAATAGGCTTCGTACTAATAGGCCATTGTAAATTTAAAAAATCATAGTAATTGAATCGTGACTGAGAAATATTTTAAATTTGTAAGATCAGAGCTCTCAAATTTAAAATTGAATAGCAATCGATCATTTTCATTTATTCTTCATATCTTCTAAACAAGAGCTTTGTTTCCAAGGTATATAAAAAGAAAAGAAAGTTAAAAATGCGCATAACTAGATAAAAGGCATTCGTGTTAGGATTAAAACCTCTGGAACTGGAATGAAAACCAAATAAAAATATCCTTGAATGATTTAGCCATTAAATATATTTTTATAGGCACACATATTTGCTCACCAATCGACGACACCATCTTGGGACAATTTACGCGCGGCCACTTGATCTCAAACAGTGCCATTATAATAGGAACCAAACCGCTGAGAAACAAAGTTGCGCAGATTTATAAATACAAAATTATATGAAAAAATCAATTGTTTAAACAATTGTTCCCAGTAGGAATCAATCCCACAATACCTAACATAACGATTAGGATTACTAATTACTGAATTACGTACCAGGTAAATAATATAATAAACAAATTCTTGACATGTATAGGAAAGTGTTGGGTGAACCTAATATCTTAAAGTCAAATGAAAACTAGTGTTTTTTTTGTCGGGAGAATGTATCCCCCACTTCCATGGTGGAATACCAGGATGGCGCGGCCTGCTTAGGCACTATCAAATACCTTGGACTTATGATAATGTTGATGAGAAGCAGCATTCTTAGTTATTACTATATTCATTTAAAAATTACCGTGTCGAAATACACATTGAAAGCGTGACAGTACTTACATTTAAGCACAGCAACAGTAGCAAAGGGAAACCTCATTAAAACCACAAAATAGAAAGCACGATGATACCTACTATCTGGAGTGATACATTTCTCGTCCAATTACCGCGCTGGTAATGACGCAAATCATAAAAGATTTGATGACATGACTTGTTTCTGCAGCTCACAGAGCCAGGGGGAGCTTTTACGGTTTTTTTTGTGAGCTTAATGAATGAAATGTTCGTTAGTTAGAAATCCAATAAAATTTCTCATGCTATTATCTCACATTTTTCTGTGTAGATGTACTGATAAAATGAGTGATGGTATTGTGAATTGTGAATCGTGCTAGCATTTAATTTTATGACCTGTATTAATTTTAGTCCTAAACTTTTATTAACAAATACTATACAGCTATAAAAATCAGGTGAAGGCAAAGCGCTTTTCCTTTAACTTTATTACATCACCTCACACCCTGAACCTGTCTCATCTACTGCTAAACATAGGCCTTCCCTTAAGCGGCTTTTACTCATTACTGAGCTAGCGGATTGGGGACCGCACAACTCAGCTCCTCAACCTGCCTGCGAAGTTGCCCGTTGTCGGTGGCCAGAGCAAGCAGCCATGCCTGTGTACTCTACATTATACCGTGATCAGCCGATCGCCAGAGCCTCGTTTGTTGTATAGCAAGGAGCTCCACAGGCGGGTAAGGTTAGTTTGGGTTCATTATATGGAGCTTTGAATCTGTTACACCCCTGTCTCATCACGCCAGCTTTATCTTACAATCCTACACTCCATAGCAAAATTTTATAGCCAGTTAATAAAGTAAATAAACTATTATTGAATTTGATTTAATTTTGAAAGCCCTGACAATAAATTACTGATAATTTTGAACAAATTATAAGCCTTTTATGAGTCGTTACTGGTTATTCATTATTATGCTGATCAATTTCAATACCATACAGTAATCAGTATTAATAGGTTTAGGTAACATAGGCTGTTTGTATTATTGTAAGTACTGCTAACCGATTAGCAAAGGAAAATTAAAATACGAAACGAACACTAAACATATCTGCATGTTGCTATTTAAATTGCAATATTCACTATGCCTAGGTTTGTGAAGACTGTTGTTGAATAGAAACGTAGATTGTACAAAGTGGAGAGTGGAGAGCGGTCACGTCGCTCGTGGAGCCGATAACTAACGTTTGACATTCAGCGCCACTACAGAAACCGTGTCGAGGGTAAAATTGTAGAGCTGTCGCCTCTGCATTATAGTTGCTCTGTGCGCGAAATCAGTCAATGTCACTGTATACTCTATTACTATGATCAAACTCTATTAAAGAATATTGTGTTATTTTGTTTGTGCGTCTTCTGTTAATACCCAGTAAACGTAATATCAAGTCTGTAATTCCGGGGATTCCAACTCAAAGCCGCTCTAATCGGTAGTCACGTTTACAAAGCATTCGACTATCATTTCATAAGTCACACAACAATTTGTTATAACAAGGATGTGAAACGAAACCATAATTTCTGATTCAATAGTCAGGACGCGTACTCTAATTGTTGGACTACATTAATAGTAAAATCAAGGTAACAAATAAGAATGTAGGAAAATTTAATAAAAAAAAAACATTAAAAATTAATGTTATTGAAAGGTAAGCAAATGGAGTATTATAAAGTGTAACCAAGTTTGATTCAAACGAAAGTTTTTCTCAAATTAGCGTCGGGTAGGTACTTAGTTAGGCTCACAACAGTGGGTATAAAAAATGGTTGCTGGAACCGGCCGCTTATTAACGTAATTGCAATGCGAAAATAAACTCTAGATTAACACTGAATCAACTGCTTGGTTAAAATCGTCTATTATTTTTATTAAATATTAAAAATGAGCGCGACCTACTAAAATAACTTTCAGGCGCAAGGTAGGTCAGTTATGCAAGGTTTACACTATGATAATAGTTAAATAAATTTTATGAATTTAATATAACATCACGCCTGTATAGCTCCGAAGGGGTAGGCAGTACGGTAAAAGAAAGTAAGAGTAAGAGTGCAGTACTCCCACTTATCATCAGTTATATTGCAAAGACCCCTTAAATAGAGGATGTACTTATTGCCATCCACCAATAGCAGTTCAGAGTCTCAAATCGAGATCCCGAGATACTACTAAGAATTTTAATCGATCGACTCAAACATTCTTACACACCCGACATACTGTTTACGTTTTTACGTGGCTTTACTCGTTGCAATTTCATTTCTTTAAAAGTTTAAGTTTACGAAGCATTGTATGTATGCTCAGCTAAAATAACATTGTATAATTTACTGACGTATAAATTTACAAAATACCACCTATCGCAGAAATCATTACTTTAACAGTCGGTTAAATAAGTAAAAATACTCGTACGTTTCTCTGTCTTAGCAAAATTATTTGTTTATAAATTATTTGTTTATAAACTTATCGGTAAAAGAAAATATTCCACACACGGAACTAAATATTCTCCATAATACTTATTCTCAAGGGGTATAATGTCTGCTAACATTTGGTTTGCGCTGCAGACTGTAGCGTAACTCTTTATTTTGAGTGAAAAAATTGGCTACTAGCAGAAAAATGGACTTAAAATGTGTCTCATTCTTTATTTCCTTTTTCTAAAATAAGTTCTTTCATAGCACCACATACAACCGATTTTGTTCAATTCAGAAATTCCATCATTATACTCTTATATGCCGTAAAGCAACAAGGTCGTGTCGCTGTCCAGTCCGCATATATATTGGTAATGCTGGTACACGAATCTCTTCCCTAATGAACGTACACAAAGCTGTGCTAATGTGAACGGACGGATGTGGCTATTAACCAAATCGCTTAGTATCGCGAAAGTAGGAATAAGAAGTGAAATTTTTGAGTGGTTTAACGATCATTTTTTACTTGTAACACAATTACTCAATGTATTCTCTGAAGAATGAAAACTCTCGAGAAAATTTTCGACCAGCGGTCATCTATTTTAAGTCCCAACCGCTTACCTTGCTTCATTTCACAGATTGCTTACAATGTGCAGCAGCACCGAGGCTGCAAGCGCTTCCATAGTATAAAACATAAATATGTAGGTACCAGGAAGAGAGGCTTTGTGAAAGACGATGGTGCTTCTCTATTCGTCAGTAGGTATTTTATTATTCCTATTATAAACAACATCAAATATTCGTATTATTTATAGTATCCCACACAACAGACGACCTCATTTTCCAATGGGACCCTGACGTGCCGCTGGTGGTCGATGAGAACATCGAACTACCGCAGCTGGAACTGGTGCAGAATAGAACAGCCGACTGCACCCAGGTTTATTCTACTGGTAAGCACCATACTTGATTACCTTATTTACTTTTTATTGATTAGCTTATTTATTTTTAAATAAGAAACAAAAGATATCAAAGAACCAGATTAAAAAGATAATAGAGTCAAAGAATAGAAAAACATGTTTATGAAGGCTCGGTATGAATGTTCATTTGTACATCGAATAATGCGTACTATTGACGCAAGTGTTCCAAATATTTGAAAACCTTAAACAGATGATCCGCTAATTTGGGCCGGATCAGAATTATCCAGCTCAAGGTAATGCGGCCCCAGCGACCAATCCAAAGATAAAGAAATATTAGAGATCAACATCTGTCTGATTTCATGTCACTTCTCTTTATAAAAATCAGCTTTTGGAGTTTCAAAAGAAATTGAACCTTAAAGTCTTTAAATGTGTCTATTAAATTCGCAGCATCAGATTTTTCTTTTCGATTCATAAGTTCAATAATTAATCCACGTCAATGCTCTTAATAGCATCATTAAAATCTGGCGGTTCGTTACTTTCATCAGAAATATCCTTATCAAATATTAAAATATTTTCAGGAAACTTTACGTGCCTCGAGGTTATCTTCAAGCTAAAGCGTCGCCTCGGCTACCACCTGTTCAACACCTACATTCCTACATGTCTTATCGTCATCATGTCTGTAAGTCTCATTATCAGTTTTATTGTAGCTGCTAATCTCTAAGGATTAGGACATTCTTTACCCTGCAATGCCATTGAAACATGCATTGAAAATGTTTACAGCAGAAACAAAAAGTACGTACACATATACTTTGTTATTAACTGTAAAATATGAAATATTACAAAATAACAGTCGTAAAAAAGGAGGAGCGAAACAACAAAAATACAAGCTGAATTAAACAAAATCATCGATCGCTGATCAGAAACCTGATTTACAGCTAGCTTTTGCTCAGGTTCAGTACTTAGGTGTTCACAAGTCGTTAAACTTTCGGTTTATTTTCAAACGACAGTTATAATAATTACAATGTCATTAAAAGCATTATGGTAATGAAAATTATAATAAATCTATCTATATATGTATATATAATTCTTGTGTCAGTGTTATAGTATTAGTTACCATACTCCTCCGAGACGTCTTGATCGATTTTTATGAAATTTTATATGCATATTCGATAGGTCTGAGAATCGGTCGTAATCTATTTTTCATACCCTAACTGATAAGTGTGGTCCACCACAAACAATTATTTTTTTATTTTTACGGCAATTTATTTAGTTTTATTTTAATTTAATTTAATCATTTTAACCGTGGTCGATAACTGATCAATTATCACTAGATCAGTTACCCCGCCAGACGTCTAGCGGTGTTATTATGTATATTATATTAAAAATTAAATGTTTGGTGTTTTGTTATTTATTATATTCTGTCATCGTTCACAACACTCCCTGCACCACATCGTCACACACTTACAATGAGTATCGTTATATTATCTAAAGTCTCTAAATATTACTATTATAATTATATTATCTACATACATACATATTATTTATACAAAGTTCACGTTCTTCTTTTACGTTCATCACTCCCTTCATAGACGCGAGTCGATTTCGGAAGCTCCTATCTTCTCCATCGGCCGGTATCTGACTTTGCTGACCGCCAGTGCAGCCGTTCTTGGTCTCCTTCCTATCCGCATTGTATCCTAAAAAACATTTACTAAGCATGCATGTCGCTTAGTTATTAATATCGGTTTCTTTGCTTTCAGTGGGTATCATTTTGGATCAAACCAGACGCAGCGCCAGCTCGAGTCACTCTTGGAGTCACTTCTCTCCTCACGTTGTCCACTCAGCACGCCAAGTCGCAAGCGCAACTTCCACCGGTTTCTTATTTGAAAGCTGTTGATGCATTTATGTCGGTTTGTACTGTGTACGTATCTTAACTTTATCTACTTTTGTTAGCAATGTAAATTGTTGTAATCCTTCTATGATAAAATCCATTACGCTATACATGTGATGATTTTTGGTCTATTATCTAAACATCTACGAAAATTAAGCAATCCTCAGTAGATCATACATTCAGTATATAGATCATACTGAATGTATGATCTACTGAGGATAATATTTAAAAGTCTAATATGATCGAATATTAACTAATCAAATATTTTTCTTCAAGATTCGTGTTCATGGCTCTGATGGAATACTGCTTAGTGAATATAATTCTGGACGACGGAGTTGGCAAGCCCAAGGTAAAGGTAAAAATTATTTAAAGATAAGTGTATTTATTTATCGTTTTTACTTATACATAGCAGCTGAATAATAGATGAAGACAAGAGCAGATCCTAAGATTAAAGACAAACAGTTCACGACTGGGAACCCTGTAATTTTCTACATGTGTTTGATCTACCACTAAACCGCACTGGGGCTGCGAGGTGGCGTGCGGTCCAGGTCTTCCCAAGTTTTGGTGAGAGGAACCCTGGTCTAGCATTAAATTGTATAGATCGTGATCCAAGGCAAGCTTAATCTCACTTTAACGATGGTCTTACATTAGAAAGCGTAGAAATGACGGTTAAATTTATGATATAGATTGTTTTAAAGCAATAAGACTTAGGCTAAATTAAAATTATAGATACAGATCAGATTTGGACGCTATTTTAGTTGCTTTTCAACAACAAACTCAAAGAGAAAAGCTGCTTGTAGACTTTTTCAGTTTCATTAAAGAATTACTTGCTATTCGCATCCGTCCGTAACGTCCGTCCGTCTAGTTTAGGCTACCATTACAACATAGTCTGGTGGATATAGGTAGTTAGCATTACTATATTTATCACAACAGCTTTGAGAAACTTAAAAATATAGAAATCAATATAGATGAAGAAATAAATAAAGCGTTGCTAGTAAAACGTAAAGTTACCTACAGATTTTGAGTTTTTCACACTTCTGGTTTTATCATGAATTATATGCATAACAATAGAGTAACGTACATCGTTTCGATCATATAATCCTTAACGATAACAATCCTAATTATCTTTAACTATTTCGATTTGATGTGAATTGTGGTCTATGCTCGCTTGTATCGTTCACACGAAACATTTGAACATAAATTATTCATGACTTTCTTTTTGCGATTGTGTAAAATTTGTTGGTAAAACTAGGTTTCCTAGAGAATAATCTTTGACTGAATCATTACGCATTTTCAGTGCTACCTATGCAGTGGTCGTAGTAGCGTGACATCATTTTTCCTCAGTGGAAACCAGTTTCATCTATAACAATTCTGTCTTTTTACAGGAACCAGCTGAAGCAGCAAAGGCACGAATGCGTGCTATCAATGTGGATCGTTTCTCTCGTGTCTTCTTCCCTCTGCTCTTCTCCGTTTTGAACGCAACTTATTGGATCCAGTTCGCGCAATATATCTGACTGCCCTGTAAACAGTTCCTTATTTTTATCGTTCACAGTTTTTCCTTCTGCTGTTAGTTAACTAAGTGATTTTATTAAATAGGCTTCGTATTAATAGGCTGAAAATGTAAATGAAAAATTGATAGTTATCATGACTGCCAAAAATTTCAATTTTGTAAGATTAGATCTCTCAAATTAGAAATTAAATTACAATCGACGACGATCATTCTGACATATTCTAACTAAAGAAGTTGTTGACCAAGGAATATAAAATATTGTTATCCTTTCTTTAAATCGAATTTAAAAATGATGCATTGCTTCGAATTTCGGAGATCTGTTTTTTCAATTCAAAATATAAGTTTTATTGCAACCAGCTTACGTTATTGTATTATCTAGACACATCCATTTAAAATAAGATTTTATCTATTACTTCAGGGGATTATTATGTAAAAAGTGTATGACAAAGAAAGTTTAGGTCAGTTGTTATCTTAATAATTTTATGAATAATCAACAAGACCGAAAATTTGATAGTATTAAATTGTAATTAAGGCCATCATTCGTTGTTTATGCGTCGGTATTAATTTCGTGCGTATCATTTGCCTTATATATTTTTTTTGTCTAATACCTACAAGTCGTAAACAAATGATCATTATTCACTATGATATTTTCATTGATTTCATTAATCTAAGTTAGCTACGGTCAAGTGTTACACCTAAAAATAACAGTTCTAGCATTAGTTTTAAATATAGAAGTCGCTAGATTGATTTAAACTATGTTTACTTTGACTGCTGTACCTGATATCTTGTGACCTTTATACTTAATAGAAATATTGTTGATAAATAATAATTCGTTGTTCTGCTTCTCAATGATAAGAAATCCAACTCTATTTAAGATCGACATCTTCTGATTGTTAAACAATTTTAAGAATTTCTAAATAAAGTTAAGAATTATCTTTTATTGATTGTGCACAATATATTGAAACACCATAATATAGATTAATGTTAATACAGTTAGTAATAGGTTATTGAATTATTTACCTCATTTTAGGAACTTCCATTGCACACAACCCGTTGAATGCCCTTGCAGTCTAGTGTCCTTCTCCCTAGTATTATATAACTTTCGATTTCGCGCCACTTCGCGTCGTTTTTTTATTGACATGTCACTTTTAATGTCATTAATTATTACAGCCACTCATACAAAATTACAATTTAAGAATGAATATAGACGAAAAATTATATTTAAATATTGAGATGAAATTCCTTTTTTTTATTATTAAGTAACATTCATTTTTTATTATAGGTGATGTAAAAATTTATGAACAGCGCGTAGCGGCATGTATGTATAGTATATTTTACCCTACTATATTTCCTAAATTCCTTTTTTTTTAAGTTTCGTTGTGGAATATCTCTTTATATGTATTAGGACCAATTAAAAAAAATGTTCTGCTCGGAACTATACCATATTTCTGTTTAAATGTAACCTAATATTAGAAAAAAGTAAACCTAGTTTCTATTTATTAAACAAATACATCGGTATTGTAGGTCGGTTGGAAAATTTAGTGTTATCTCAAATCAGATAAATTTGTGAGGTAGCAGAGAGCTGTCAATCATGAAGCCCATTGAGATAAGATACAAAATCACATGCACTCTCGATACCTGTTTACATTACATTTATAATATGAAAAAGAATTACTATTGGATGAGTAAAATGTAAAGGATGACCGGAAATGTTTACATAGTATCAAAAGGAGGAGGGAGATAGTTTAATTAGTCATCTCTATCGTCCTCAACATCATCGTGATCATTATTCTTAGTAATCTTCATCATCGGCAACTTCCTTATTGTTCCACTATTGAAGTTGAGTCTCCTTTCCGAATTATTATTCTCATGTTATAATTTCCCGCTCTCAATATATAAAAATAATAAACCGGTGCTTAGGTAAATTAGTTGGAATAGATTTTAATTTAATATTTAATTTGCGGCTTTTTATAAATCCCCCAAAAAAACTTACTTTTCTCACATCTCGCCCTTTTAACAACGAACTATAAATGGTAGAATTTACAATATTGGTACTGGGCAGAACTTTTAGACCGTGCACACTTAGAAAACTTTTGGTAGCTGTAGTAGAAAATAAATAAATCCCTTTATGGACGTCATATAAAATATAAGAACAACATTTCCATATTGATTATGTATATTTTGAATACTGTCGAATAGGCAGCATATGCTATGGTACTGGTCTCAACTTAATAACAATAATACCTTTGATCCAAAGGCTGGTCAGTTAGTATTAGGTAGACGGAGGTAACACAAATATGTACATATACAGGCCAGGGAGGACGACCCCATCGTACAAAATTGCTTCTAATACAGTTATGTAATTGATATTAATAAAATACAATTATTTATTCCACGTTGGTGTTTTATTTTTCCACTTGAACTATTGCTGAAAATATAGTTTCTATAGAGTACAAGACCTAACTTCATGTTGGCATTTATGAAAATCCTAACAGAAAATAAGCTTACTCCACCGTACTCTCGTGGCCACACTTATAATATGGACTTACTAAAAAAAAAAAAAAAAGAATTTACCGGAATTATTAGTACATGGTCACGCTAGGTCCAATACGGGGTAGGCGATGGAGCCAAATGCCAAATCCTTACAGACCTAGCTTGCTTCATCCACATTCAGCGTTTTCAAGTATAAACTAGTGAGTCTACTACACTTCTCTTTCTGCTTACCCCTTCGGAGAAATAAAGACATGATGTTATATTCTTTTCTCATAAATATTAAGCAGCTGGTAGCAGGTGAGGTGAAAGGAAAGGAAAGACCTTCAGTATTTTCAGTAATGAAGTCAACGATCAAGAAGAAGTAAGCAAATTTGCACACTATAATATTGTCGCGTCTCATAACCTATACCACGTTTATGTCTAATGTCGTAGAGGTCTCAATTGAAGATTGGTCCCAGACGCGTCGTACTCATGATGACCAAGAGTAAAAAAAAATAACTTCACGCCTGTAATCCCCGAAGAGGTAGGCAGAGGAATGTAGAACATTCCCACGTTTCACCAGTTACTTTTA
>DWFO01003496.1:0-12237 GCA_018246595.1 Mimoniades nurscia nurscia | reverse complement strand
CCATACCACAAGCTCTGTTGATACTTACTTTGGGATCAGATGGCCGTGTGTGGAGATGTCCCAAGATATTATTATTATACTTATTATATTATTTTAAATCAATATTCAGTTTTATTAATATGTTGTAAAATTCAGTTCTATTAATAAATACGAATATAATTGTATAAATCATAGTCTTACGATATTAAAACATTGTTAGTAACTACTTTTCACTCGATTACGCTTTGTTTTGTGTGTCACTTTATTTTTCGATTTCAATCTGTAGTTATTAACTATGTTTTCAAATTAATATATCACAATCGCAAGTATGTAGAACGCCTCAGTGTTAAATTGCTTGTGTCACATCGTTTTGTTTAGAACGAGTGAAACAGTGAACATTAAGCACTCTAATTGTTATTTTTAAATCAATTTTTGCGTTATCACATGTATTGCATGAGGATCTATAGGGATAGTTATATTTAGCACTTGGTGGTCTCTCTCCTTCTCCGACACGAATAATATAAAAAAACCTACTTATTTCTTAGTCTATTTTATATATGTAGCTATGTACCAGACAAAGTCCACCGCACTATTGTGTGGTTGATGAGGCGTTGGCAGATAAAAAATAGATTTTGATGTAACGTAAACGTAAACGTAGTTACGTTTATTTCCCACTATGAAATAGAGAGTTATCACTCACTAGTGAAACGTGGGCGGTGGGATTGTAGTACACTCCTCTGTCTATCTCTTTGGGGATTTCAGGCGTGATATTACGTATATTTTACTTATATACACGTTTCAACGATTGTCGCCGCAACTTGTACATGTATTCCGTTTGATGCGCTAATACCACAGCGGTAGGTACATAGGTAATATGAACGCACATAACAGAAAACAAGACTAGAGCGAGATGTTCAATTAATCACGCAGTCAACAGAGACGTACTAGATTGATGCTAAGTGTCTATTAAAAGAAACAAACAAACGAACTGAACGATTTGAGAATTTCATTTGGTTGTTTTTTTTTTTACAAAACGTCAGGAGCGAAAATAGCGGCAAACTAATAATAAATCAAAGCGGGAAGTGGCTCCGGACTGCTGTCGAGTTACAGTTTGAATTGTCATCGCCGTTAGAAGAAAGTACATTAGTGAGCTATTAAGATCTACAGTACAATCAAATTACGAAATTGACAGTTATTAAAACAATACTGACCATCGATCGTAAACCTACAAAGGCTGCGGTTGACAAACATATAATTATAATATCTCCCTACGACTTCGCACGAGGCCTTATCGATCTCAAACTTCGCAATATTTGTGCTAAGAGAACGGACAATTGATTAAGTCACTCATAAGTTTACGCCCAAATTGAGAACAAATATTCATGCTCAATAGTCAGGTTCGCTAACCATTGAGCCAACTGGCGAATCCATGAAGCCGTAAGTATATAGGTACCGTGAATATTCAGATATAAGAAAGATGTTCAAACCGCGAGCGATTCATAAATTCAAAACTATACTTTAGGCGCGAGAAATCTTCCCAGCGAAATTGACCACTCCTACAGCTATGACATTTGTTATTTTTGACAATGATTTTGTAGTTTAATCCTGCTCGATCCGAGGTGCTAATAATTTTAATCAACTTACAGATCACACTTAATGCTTGGAGGCGACGTGCATTGTAGATAATTTGTTAAGGCTTTATTTTAGTCAGTACGTTTGACATTCCTTATATCGATATATTATATATTCTAGTTGAGAATTTACATAATGAACCATTATATATGAATTTTGGATATTGATGAAATCAAGAAATAGAAAACATATCTGTAACGAAACGTGCAGAAATATCTTAGTTCATTAATTACGCGATTCTATTTCACTTTTCCGTTCATGATTCTTACCTTATTAAGAAGACTGCGATTAGTGGCAAAACGTCAAATGGGAGTCAAACGCGAACTGCAGTTGCCAATTCACGCACTAAACGGATACTTCCTGTGGACCGATTGGACATTTCAGCTCTTGTTAGCGCTTCATTGATTACGTCATACAGATACATACATATATAGTAAATATTAGTATAGATGGAGTCATAATGTCGTAAATTATACTCCTACGTTGTTGTTACTCAAAATAAAAACAATTAATGACGAAGACTTTTTTTAAATTATATGGTAGGCCGCGTATGATGTCGATCCTGTCTAACAGGAAGCGTAGAAAGCTGAAGTTATAAATTCATTGACGACGTAGATATACATATATTATCGTGTGTTATTGAAAGAACATTAGCTACCAATAACATACGAGTAAGTTAGAAGTCAACAATCATTTTACAACAAGAACATTACGTAAAGATATAAAAATGTAATTTATACGTATCTTATCTAGTGTTTTCCAAATAAGAGACGTGCTTTGTTTGATCGCAGCCGTTGTATAAACTCATGGTATCACCTATGAACTTGTAATAGTAGTCCGTAATCGATACCCAAGGGAGGACGGCTCGCTGCGACATATGCCAAGAGACGTGACGTCACACGTGACACATTCTCCACATAATTGGTGTTTGATTAACACGCATTCATACATAATACATAGTTACGTGCTAATATAATAATCTAATGTGGGCGAGGTGAGTATCTAAGTGGTATGTCAATAAATATGATTGTTTGTTGCGTCATAAAATATGGCTGGCGTCTTCATTCCAGCGAGTGTCAAAAGTACATTTGGTAATGTAATAATTTTTGTAATGATTTATAAATTTGATATTTTTCTAATATTCATGTTAATATTGTTATATATATTTTTGCCGTTTATCAACCTATCTCGCTTGAAGAGCACTGTAGGATTACGACTGTCCTCTAAGTCGCTCATCTGATAACACATGTTATTACACTATTGGTTAGTGCCAAAAAATAATTATACAGAATTTGGGATTCACTAGTAACATTAGGGCGATTGGTATACAATAATTGCTGTGTTTAGTACCAGTTAGCGTCTTTTACGAAGTTGGTTACGACCGAAACAGTTACATTTTGAGTACCTAATTGCCATTCCTAATTAGGAAATTAAGTTACGGTTTACTTAAAATATGTTTAGTATTGATCAAGTAAATAAATAAATATTGTAACAAAAAACGGAACAGTACCTACGCCGTTAATCATAGAATAGATAAGCAGACAAATTTACTCGTATACATACTCCCACATTTTACTATTATATATTATTGCATTGGTATTATTGAAAACCGGGCGCGATGGCGCTGTTTGGGAAATGCCTATGGCCAGCAGTAGACTGAGATAGGCTGATTATGACGATGATGATCTGATTATATGATATGATGATTGTGATATGATACGATATGATCAATACTTTATAAGATGATCTAGGCTCAATGTTGCCAACATTAATAAACTCCAAGATCACTAAAATCGCCCAAGCAGCTCAATAGAGTATTCCTCGTTGAATGATTACGAATTATAACAAAGATTAAATATATAGGTATAACCTTCAATATAGAGCCTTGTGCTAAGTAAACGATGCAGTGCAAACATAACAGAGGAATGAATCATTGCAACGAAATGAGCGTCGCTTCCCTTGCATCGTTTCCGTTCATATCGTTTTTGTGTTGTATAACAATTAGCGTAATACCGTTTTTTAAGAATTTAATGGAAACTTGTATTTGTTTTTAATTGTCCTTGATTGATTCGTTTTGATTAAGTAGTTGTCTATTCTGGCTAAGCCTCGGTTTGTTGAACGATACTCACTGTGGACGATATCTTTTATACACTAGACATTATGACACATACAGAATTAAAGAGGACGGCGTAAAAGTATAGCTTTTTATTAAGTATAGCTTTATCAGATTATTATCAATACAAGAACAAGTAAATTTGCATGTATGTCAATTAGTTGTCTAATCAGACGTTTACCACATCACAAAATCTAGGCAGGTTAGTGATCTGGTGGCTCTGTGGAAGTTGTCTCTTTATTATTATTATTACCATACTACACTGACTGACTAATGATTTTTCTGCTAAAAACAATTTGTGTGTCACTAAATAAGGTTGCCTAGTGTGACTGTGTCTTAGTAAGAATAACTCAAATGGGCATGCAAATTATGACTAATGCTGCTTGGCGGCTGAAATTGGTACCACATCAAGGTATATACATATGTATGCATTCTAAACGCGTAAACTACGGTAGAATTTTGTGGAACGTAAATTAAAATGTCATTTCATACATAATTTTCATACAATGCCAGCAAAGCCCGGTAGATGTTGAGCAAAATCAAATGCCAGTTAATCAATAATTTAATGCATTATGAAAATACCATTCGTAATTAAATAAATTTGTATGTTAATTTTCACGACGACGCGTTGAATAATGCTGAAATTAATACTGCATCGCTGTCTAGATACGACCTACAAAAAGCGAATATAATAAAAACGTATGTGTCAATCAACGCGAGGGTCGATTAATCAGTGTTTCTCGCTAGTAATGTAAATCAGAACTTTATACGAGTATGCATTGTTATATGTTCGGTATAACACTAATATACAATAATAGCAATAATATACCATACTTCTCAGGGCTTACACGATGTAGTTCTTAGGGGAGATAGTGATGTAGGTAGGTATAAGAATTGAATTCTCACTGTCATAAAGTAAGACCGCACGTGGGTAGGCGAGTTGCAAGTCGTGTGATCGGATGCCAATTTGGATGACGCATAAGGGCGGTGTCTGGCTGTCGAGCTGGCATGCCAGTGCAATCTTCACAGCTATGTTGCAGATGTGACGCGCCTAAATTATTAAGGTCCAGTTGAATTGAAATCATTAAATTATATAGACATACTAGTGTACCGATCTGTCACAATCCTAATTGGTATCCTTCATTTCAAATAGTCGAGTGGCTACCCTATTTAATAAACTTAAATTTCAATGAACGAATGAAACACGATGTTATAATAATGTTCCAGTATACTATGTCAACACTAATTATATTACAACATTTACTGCGGTTACCAACTCGTAATTCATAATTTTATT
Organism: Mimoniades nurscia nurscia; assembly: GCA_018246595.1. Classification (NCBI taxonomy): domain Eukaryota; kingdom Metazoa; phylum Arthropoda; class Insecta; order Lepidoptera; family Hesperiidae; genus Mimoniades; species Mimoniades nurscia. The sequence continues at coordinate 7,216 of DWFO01003496.1, read as the reverse complement.
AGAAGGCAATTAGTAATCATAATTTTAGTGGAATGAATCGATAGACCGAAAAGGATAAGCTACCATTCGCTCATCCCGCAAGAACCATCAAGGGCGAGCGACGAAAACGGTCCGGTATATATTTTGACATTTATCGTTCGCTTTGTGGAATGTTTTATAATATTCCGGCTATTGATATTCAATCAATTTATACCAATACGAACGAGCGGAATGTAGGTACTGTGGCGCGCCAAACAAATCGCCGTGCCATATAAAAATAATAACCGATAACGTGCAAGTGCTCTAAATAAGTGTATATATCATACGAGTATGTTGTTTCAGGTATTGAAATATTTAAGTCCGCTCCGAAGTAATTTTTTAAGAGCTTTATTAAATTTTACAACGTGATTGTACTGAAAAGTGCTCTAACATAATATTTGTTATCAATTGAATTTTTGTTACATACCGAAATGAACATCTGACTAATAATATTCTTTATGGGCTATGTACATACTGCTGGAATTTCTTTACAAAAAATAGTTATGTTTAACAACTGTTCCATAACAATATAACGTTACATCTGGAATTCTCCGAAGGATTAGGGAGTTATACGTTTTACGGAATAGCGGGTGAGTCTATTGCCGTACACCGGACTCAAATCTAGACTCCGTGCTTCTATTAAGAATTGCAAGATAGAGGGACACCTAATAGTATTTCGCACAACGAAGTGATTGAAACCTGGGCCTCTTGCTCAACAGTCGCACTTGCAACCATAAGACCAACGAGGTAGGCAATTAATTAATTAGGTTAAACGTATGATGTATTTTTAATTTCGTGAGGTTCTGGGTTTAAATCCCGGGTCAGAAACTATTGTATTATTCTAATTTAAATTTTCTAGTTGTGGAGTCTGGAATTATGCTCAGTGTATGGTAATAGGTTCACCACCTATTCCAAGATGGGACCTAAACTGGTGAAACGTGGGAGTGTATTGCACTCCTCTACCTACCTCTTCGCGGAATACAGACGTGACGTTACGTAGTTAAAATTTTCCATACCCGCTTTATTAAATCGCCACATACGAAACACGCGTCAAGCAACCGGATTATCCATTACATCTTAATATCATTTTCTATATGTGTTTTATTTCCCCCCTTTTTTTATTACGTTCACACAGCTGTAATAAATTTACCCGGTCACGTGAGTTGTACGTCAAAACCGACGTTTTTCTTTCGTAGCCTCGCGAATGAGTATATTACACGTCTGAGCGATATAGGTACTGTTAGTGATGTGTGTTGTTGCTAAATGATTTGGTACTTTTGAGTACCTCCAAGCGGTTTTACAGGCGGGTATTATTTTACACTAATGAAAATAAAAATGTATCGGTTCTGAAGGAAGTGTAATGTAATATTAATGCAAACATAATTGGTGAGACCACTCCACTGCCTACTTCTACGGGGATTACAGGCGTGATGTTGAATAATGTACAGCAACTGTATTTCGTGTGTACGAATACCACAATTAAACCTAATTCACTAAATGTAAACCAATTTTACTAAATGATCACAGTGGAAAGATTAGCCGGCCTTCAGATTAGAAGTGAGAAGTGTAATTAAGGAATACAATGTGATATGACGTCATTCAAAAAATTATACGTATGTCATATATATATATATATATATATATAATAGATCACACGTATATTTATGATCACCTGTGATTAGTTTGACATAAAACTTTCCCTGTGTTTATGTTTATGTCTGCATGTGTATGACTGTCTTTAAGCAAGTTTGCAACATTAAAAATAAAAACGCAAATTTAATTTTCATTGCATTCAACGAAGAGATGAGAATATTTGATTTTCTTTTGTAATTTGTTTGTTATCAGCATCATAATTATGATTATTATTTTAGAATAAAGTTATAGCTTGCATAGAAGTAGCTAACAAAAATAACATAAAAAGTTAGCAAACATGGCATTTAATAATCAAATAACTACCCACACGTACAAATGAGTAAATAAAATATTAGTAAATGCAAATATGAGAACCGAATGAACGAATGAATACAGAATTACGTTCCTCGAGAACCCAACACTGGCGTGTCAACGGGTGACGTCACACAATACCTTTTAGCGGCAGTTGGGATCCGTCACGGAGCGTCTCACCTCGCGCCGTCAACTGATCAAATTGTACAACCCTATTTTAATCATTCGGTGAATCCTTTTCGCAAACGTAATAGAGTTCATTTCCTTTTAACACACGCGCTGTGGCATTGTTGCACTGTAGATTTTATTTTGTATTTTCCACTAGATTTTTCATTAAACTGTCCATTCCGTTCGCTTGTACGCTCGTTTTAACGTTTTCGCTCGTCGTGAATATTTAAATGCTCAGCAAAGAATGGGTCATTAGGTCTTCAGATGCGATCAGTTATCACAACATTTCTATGACCTATTTAAATGTTTTATTTTTATATTTTCATGTTTGCTGTATAAACGTATATAAGGTACTGTGTCAGCTTGCTATGCCAAGATCAATGTTAGCGACACTCAGGCCTAACCCAGCTATTGCTGGTATAGAATGCACATAGACAGCAGACGTCTGGATTTTGATTTTAATTTGAAAAGGAAAACAAGATATATATGTACATTTCTCTCCTTTATTTCAGTTTAAGATTCTTATGGAGTGGATTGGAGTTCTTATGGAGTGAAGTGTAGAATGGAGTGTGGTAAACACACTTTTGGACACTCCATTAAATATTTCAAAACTGGATTCAACTGTGCAATGTGCTTTACGAGCACACGTGAATATTGTTCAAGCGGTCAAAGAAATATCGGATGCCTGCGCTCGGATATCGCGGACGATCTCTAAAATTGGCCAGCATAGTCAAGGTCATGATCACTTCGTTAAAAATTAAATCGTCAAACATTAGGGTAGGTCTCGTATCATGAAAAGCGGTGCTCAATGTATATTATCGCCAAGAAGGGCGTGGTTTTGCGACTTTGATTGATGGACGCGACGCGTCTGTTTCGATCTCCTGGCGGGTCGTGGTCGAGCCGCTGCGCGATGTCACGTCACGACGACGTTGCGACCAAAACGATGTAAGCTGTTCGATCTCATGTTGCTACGTAGTTGAATCGGTTACCGATGTTACTGCGAACTAAGCGAAACATCTATGAGGTGTATTGAGATCGGCGATGCCTATATTATTATTGCATGTAGGTATATTTTGAAATGAAAAGTGTAAATTTATATTAGTCACGAAAATGAATAACTGTGCTCGCCACATTTGAATAGTTATTGAGTGAATAAAAAAAAATGTACAATACAGATTAATGCGTCATGAAATAATTAAAATAGGTAGGTAGACGTTTCATTCTATTGCTACAAGTTTACGCAACGTAACATCACGCCTGTAATCCCCGAAGAGGTAGGCAGTGGAGTGTAGTACACTCACACGTTACACCAGTTACGTTTACGTGCCACTATGGAGTAGGTGGTGAGCCTATTGCCATACATCGTGCACATTTCCAGACTCCGAACCACTACTAGAAAATCTGAATTGGGATAACCTAATAGTGTTCGACCAGGGATTAGAACCCACGACCTCCTGATCGGCAGTCGCGCTTGCAACCAACACGACCAACGAGGCAGTCGAGTTGAAGTTTGTGTTATGCAAACATGTACATTCACCATAGGCTCTCACACTTATTTTATGTGCCGCATTTGTAAATCTTACATTTACGACATTTCGTCATCTAAAAATAAATTACACTTGCAATTTTAATTTCGTCTATTTCTCAATGTACGAGCGGCTTATACTTAATCAAAGCGCTTTCAGGGCTGTTGTAAATCATTCAGTTCAAACGCATGTTGATCTCGTTTCAAACTTGTGAATGTTATAATAAACTCAATCAACATACTTAGTATTCCTCATGTCGCTTAGTGTAAATATTGATTATGAGTACGGATCTTAGAACTCGTTTGTTTGTTTATTTACCTTTATCATTTTATAGAATGAGCGGACTTAATGTCTTGTGACCGGGATGTTGGTCCAGTTTATGGAGTTTCTACCGCCGCTTCTTCACTATGGAGAGGAATTTTCCGAAGCGGTAGTTTCATTTTGACGTATAAAAAGTGTTATAATGAACCAATTTTGAATAAATGTCATTTGAATTTGAATTTGAGTGGTTAATGCAACCGAGTGCTGAGCCAAGTCTTCCCATTTCGGAATACTGAGGTGATCACATTCCATAGTGTACCTACATGTGGACACAGTATTGTATCTTTTAGTTCGAAATCCAAATGCCGTCTTAGTAAGAATTTTTCACGGTAAAAATATGTAGGTGTAGCGGTGGTGCTGTCCCGGGCGAACTCGAAACATATATCGTACGTACCATGTGTGTCTATGTAGGACTGTGTCACCTAACACTGGATTACCGGCTGCCATTAGCAAAGCAAATGTTTTCATTTAAACTATTGTCTTTTAAAAAGCGGAACGCGTGACGCATCGGTCATTAGCGCGCCGGAGCCCGAAATAAAGCACGACCAGTATACATGGACCTTCGGTGTGTCGTTCCCAGTTTCAAACAATTGGTATTTAGTACAGGTGATGCGACTTGGCTGTGATCCGCTACGACAATTATCTTTACGTCTTACATTTACATATAGCTTGATTACAATAAAAATAGTTTTCGCCGTAAACGTTTTACACTCGCTCAATTTAATATGTGTAATTAAAGCGTCGTATAGCAACCTGTCACCGTAATATTTAGACTTTGTTAAGGGAATCAATATTTTCCAGCTACCTATTACCTACCGATATTATATCAAAATTAAATGGTTTGCCGTAAAATGGTTTTTGTTGTAAGGGGTCATTAACATGGAAACAAATGTATATTGTAGTGGCTAAACGGTACATAGAGAGCTTACACTGACCATTTTACGTTAGTGCGTCGTATAAATAGTGGTGTCACTTAACGGCCGGGCATTCGGCAACCGAATACCGACGCGGTGCCGACGTGGGCCGGCGCGCGTCCATCCACACCCGCCGCGCGCCGAGGGGCGACGTTGTGTTAAACTTTTTGTGAATACCAATGTACCTATTAGTTACAACGTTATTTCGAACGTCACAATCCAGCGCTGGATGAGTGACTTGCAAGGAAACAATGCAATTGTTACTCAATTCCCACTCAGTCCGCGCCTCGCCGCGCCGCGTCTGGCCGGGAATGACTCTATTCTCACAACGGCTGAGTGTCATGTGTTGCAAGAGTGCGTCTTTATTAAATATTTATAAACTACCGTAGAAGCCTCTTATAATGTTAGATCTGTCACTATAATAATATAATATAATATCTTGGGAATCTCCACACACGGTCATCTGATCCCAAAGTAAGCGTCAAGAGAGCTTGTGGTATGGTAACAAGACGGCTGATAAACTACATATATACATATAAATATATACATATACATATAAATATATATTTAAATAGATATTTTTCTTTTACACCCAGACATAGAACAAATACTTGTGTTCATCACACAAATATTTATTCTGGGTGGGAATCAAACTCACGACCCCCGGCGCAACAGTCAGCTTCAGTAACCACTGCACCAACGGGCCAGTCACTAGACATGATTTATCTATATGGCATAAATAATACTTTGCCAGAACTTATCATTCATTCAAGAGATGATCAAGCCTGAATTCGCTCTATATGACGGATCCTTTCAACAGTGACTCCAATATTAAAACTATAGCGACGACTAAGGGGTTAAGCAGAGTAATGTAAAATTTAAGTACATTGATTTAAAGAGGAATAATATATAAATCATAAATCCAACTCACTCTAATAATATTCCCATAACATTCGTATAACTAACCATATGGCACTTTAAATTTCAATAAAGGAAATGTACGAGTAACATTTAAAACGCAATATTTTATTATTATATGTATATAAATTTTATCTAATAGAAATATTACACTTCAAAAGAAAATGAAAGTTCCCCTGATATTGATAATGACTATATTTATTTATGTACATTTTGTAACCTAAACCTATTATTGTTAGGTTATAAAAGACGGTGTGGGTGTGTATAAATATATGAGAATAATAGCAATGTCCATGTTTAATTGGTCGATTGAAGATTGTCGCCTAGTAATTACAATGTCATTGTTGACATTTTGTATTCATTCCTTATTGGCGACGTTATCGAAGCGCGTGTCGTCTGTTCATCCATTATCATTTGCATAGTTATCGGGTGGTTTCGTGTTTACGTGAATTAACACAAGTCGGAATAGGCAGTTGAGCGTAAAAAAACTTGTACCTACGTTTCCTTTGGTGTGATGAAAAGGAACAAAAGTTTTGATTCTTTATGTCTATAATAATCGTCATTATTTTTCTATTGTATACGCGATTGTTTTCATAATGAAAAGTATTAAGGATAATAATGAGCATGTACCTATAGATTGTCACGCTATCGAAGTGTGGATTAGGAGAGTCAAATCTTCTTAGAGAATACTGAGGTGGTTTCCTCACTTTTTATTTCCCTCGTGATCATCACGTGATATGTGAAATTTTAAATGTAAGGTAGTTGTCATTTTAATCATTAATTAATTAAATAGATTTTTTATTATATCGAGTTCATTGCTCTGCCGCTAATTGTAAGTAGTAGTTCTAAGTATCTAGTGATCTAATTTGAGGGGTGATTGAGACTAGATATTCCATCTGAATCAATTTAATGTGTCATAGGCAGATGTTTCTTTATGTTTTCAGTAGTCTAAGGATTTTTATTATTAATGTTAAGTATTATTTTTACAGCTAAGCAGTGACATTGTTTTTTTCAATACTTGCAGATATCGCTAAACATTATCCAATAACAGATACGGCAATTTAAACAGTACGCATTTTACGAGCGGCCATTAAAACCACTGAACTAGTGCACGTAATTCGACAGTAAAAACGTAAAGGTTTTGTTAAAAAAAAACTCTTTCTTCGCGACAGACAAGTGTACAATTAGTAAGAATAACTACCAAGACATTCTTGCAATGAAACTTCGTCCCACATAATGCACTCACAGTTGCATTTCTGTATGCACGACGTTACTTTGTGACCGTCAATAATGCGTGCAGTCGCACGAACCACTCCATACGACCTCATAAACAAACCGCCCGTTTTCGATCCGGCATTTATTCTACGGTGTGTTAGTGTGTATGTGTGTGTGTGTGTGTGTGTGTGT
>DWFO01003495.1:0-12239 GCA_018246595.1 Mimoniades nurscia nurscia | reverse complement strand
AACGTGGGAATGTTCTACATTCCTCTGCCTACCTCTTCGGGGATTACAGGCGTGAAGTTACTTTTCTTTTTTTTTTTTTATCTACAACACAAACATATTCTTGTCAAATTTCTTAAACACACCGTGTAGTAAAATACACAAGTTAATTCGCAACGTGGGCTCTCAGATGAACGTTTATTTGCGTAAAAGCGTTTACAAATTGTCCACGCGGTTAAAACTATACAATTTAGTGTCATCGTTATTGTTGTTCATGGGAAGTTTAGTGCATTGAAATAGACGGTAAAGACTATGGCTGCGAAGCGTACGTACTGTTACTTGCCTACACCGTGAGATCATATCTCTCCAGTTGGACACGATGAAATTTGTCTGAGGGGCTTCACCGCTGTCATGTAGTCAAAACGCGTTACATCCGCGTTACAGCGTGTCACCTTTTCACTTAGTGATTTGTTAGTGAAAAATAAAAAATAAAAAACTCTCAATTAGATGTTATATTAACGATTTAAATTAGCCCAGTGACGTGTTGTAATAAGTCAAATATTATAATTAGTATTGCTTCAGTGCACTCGAAAAAGAAAGATTGCATATAAACGCAATATTGTTTTTTTTTTTGTAAGTAAATACTGAATAATAATGATAGCGCCTGAAATAAGAAAAAGTGTTTAAAAAGTGACTAGAATTAAACCATATTTATATTGTTAGGGCACTTGCACACACACAGATGGCACAGATTGAGTAAATGACCGTACCTAAATTAATGAAACAAATATATAACACGCGTGTGAATGAAGTCGGAAGAGGTAGATTGAAATGTACCTACGAGTAAATGAATCAAATCAGAGATGTCCTAAAAAAGTATTCTTATTAGGCGATGTGATGCAAAAATCATCTGTGTATGATCTTTAAAGAGACGCAAGAAGTTTGAGAGCACCTTAGTCGGTAGAATCACCCATTCCTCTGGTTAATAGGCGCGGTAATATGAATGTATTTGATAGCACATATCATGAGATGAATACAGTAGGATTAACTCGACATATCATGGATTATACTGACAAAGTCAAAAAGAAATATTCGACAAATATACTTAGAAAATACGTAAAATCAATATCTAATCACCTGCCATGTTGAACGATGTCGAACCTGTTATTAAAAACCAGTAATGAGGAAAATAAAAATGAAACCGGACGTGTAATTTAATAATAATCTGTTTGATGTTTTAGTTAAAAAATTGGGAGATATTTCATATTAAGTTTAACACGTTTGCTCTTATTCGACCCATACCGCCGTTCTATATTCGATTGTGGTTTAGTCCTTTGAAAGATAGAAAGAAGAAAAAGAAAAAGAAACAAAATAATTTTATTTACATAAAATGCGCCAGTACCTACATACATATGTAAACACAAGAGATAAATAGGAAACCACATACACAGAACAATTATTACCAGGTACCAGTATCCAGACTTCGAGCTAATACTAGAAAATCTAATTTAGAAAAATTTTGTAGTGCTCGACCTGAGAATTGAACCCAGAACTTCCCGATCGGCAATCGCACTTGCAACCAACACTTTTAAATGTTTTTAACAAGATTTACAATCAATGCCTGTAGACTCTGTATCATCAGCCCCAAAAAAAACTTCACTACAATATTTTCTAGCTTTAAAACAGATACAAGTCTGCATATTTTTTCTAAAACTCATAAGTATTATGAAAGATAATAAAGTATTCCCACAAAAGTAAAATCGTGCTTTGAGATATTTCGCTTAGTTTGCTACTACATACTTTTTAACTATATTTGTGTAAATTATTTATCTACCTATCAATAAAATATGTCTACAATGTATTGCACATACGATTATTATCATTTTATCCGTTTCATATCATCTTAAATGTATATTTGCACTCAATCGTTATTCAGTTACAAATATTTATTCGCAATTCAACGGATAAGCGACTAAAGTTGACTGTCTTTGTAAATATTTCAAAGTTTATTGCTTATTTATTCGCTCGGAGTAGTGGGTAGGCGTGGGCGTGGCTGCTTCCACGGGCGCTGGAAAGCTGTCCATTTGTACCAGACCGCCCTCAAGCCAAGTCTTCGGCACTGACAATTTGTTACAGATTATAAATAGCGAAAACATGGTAATGTAATGAAATTGTCGTCGAGTTTAACGTTATAAAATTTACGGTCTTGTTCATTCTAATTGCAATCAATTTAAACAAGTGTAATTATAGATCGTTCTGAAACTCTTTTCACTAAACGTTATGTCAATTGCGTTTCAATTTCTATTCAGTTCGGCCAACGTTTTTAGTGTTACTTGGAGCACTGGCTTAAAGTTACTTCATGTGATGAGATTGTTTTTTAATTTCTTAATTGATTGCCATAAACTTCTGCCAGAATATAAGTATGATGATATTTATATAAGAATCATAAAAATGTCTTGGATACTTCATTTTGAAACAGTCATTTTATAACTTTTCATTTTTAGTAGAATATCAAGTATTTTGTGTACCAATTTTTAAATGTTATAACAAGATTTACAAGCAACTCCTGTAAACTCATTATCATTAGCCGTGAAATTATACAACTACTGTATTTTCTAGCTTTAAAACAGATATAATATGCATATTTTCCTGAAACTCATTAGGATTATAATAAACAGAATTTTTTTCCCTAGAACTTATATTTTCGCGCATGTAAAAGTAAAGGGATTGCATATTTCTAAGAGAATGTAACTATAGGTACTGTATATTATACGTTTATAAAAGGAGTGATGGCCTACTTGGTACGATCACGACTAGAAAGGATTAATTTCGCTTCATACCAACACGTTTACTGAAAAGAATTACTTTCACAGTACGTGATAAAAACTATAGGAAACATTTTTCGGTGTTTCCATTAATAGGTAGATATAACTGATTGATGGCGGTGTTGGTTGCAAGCGCGACTGCCGATCGACAGGTTCTGGGTTCCAATCGCGGGCTGGGCACTATTTGTTTTTTATAATTTGGATTTTCTAGTAGTTGCTCGGAGTCTGCATTGTGCGCGGTGTAGGTCAATAGGCTCACCACCTATTCTGTAGTGGGACGTAGATGTACCTGGTGAAACGTGGGAGGGGAGCGTACTACATTCCTTTGCCTCTCTCTTCAGTGATTACAGGCGTGATGTTACATTTTACGTCAGGTATAGTTGTTATTACTATTTTTACTGTTCATTAGCACTAATACACGAACATTTTATACTTATTAATTGGTATCAAAAAATCAATGCAATACTAGAAAGAACAAGAAATTAGCCAATACTCTGGTATTGACCAGGAATAGTGTAAAAAGAGAAAAGTCTTTAAACCAGTATGAATATTGAAATTATTACAAATATATTATATGTAACTAGGTCTTCTAATTTGCATGCGGAACGCGATTTGCATTCGATAATATTATGCAACCAAAGCCACTGTCAAACATGTGCCGAAACTTCGCCGTCTTTGCGATTGAGTTGCACTAATACCACACTACAGGTTTCAGGTTTCAGGTTTGGTTCCTACCAAATTGGTAACGTGGAAGCAAGTTTTTGATCTGTGTTACATTTTACAAAATAAACTACGGTACGATTTGTGATAATACGTTTAGTTATGCATGAAGATTTAAAAAAGATGACAAAAACGGAGGAAGAAAGATAATACGATATTTAAAACTTCCATGATGTCCAACGAAACTTGCCGCTTCACATATACTTTACATGTATCAGGTATATGTATGTATCTATTCATTGATTGTATTTCATCATGTAATATATGCGGAAAATAATTTGGTCTAAGAATTCCTGGGCTGTTACAACTTTTTATGCCCCACTGTTAGCCATGGATCCCTATTATTTATTAAATGAAGAGGTACCTATTTAAAGCGAAAAAATCAAAACTGGATGACGGTAAAGAAATAAATATTTTCGACTTCTATTTAGAAAATTAATTCACAACAACGTCTGTATGGAATAGCGGTATCTTAAGCGCTCACAATAGTGTATTGATTTCAAACGTATTCATTTAGATTAACATTCACATGCAATGCCCATAGCCGTCGGAAGATTCAATGTTAATAAGCTAACAAGGGCAAGTCGTACATTGGCTTTAAATCAGCAACTGTTCACGGTAACTTACACTGGTGTTCCACTGGCGAGTGGCCGAACTAGCTAGCAAATTGATCAACTTTATTTTTTTTAAAGAAACTAAATCTGCTGAACCTAACGACATGTGTTCTATTGAGTTTTTCTGACTTGAAAGACTATGGGCTGTAAAATACTATAGTCTTAACTCTCTCATTGTGAGAGGAGACCCGTCTTTCAATAGTGGAAAGATAAAAGGGTTTGTAAAACAAATTACTTGAAATATCTAGTTGTGGCTCGGAGTCGGATTTGAGGCCAGTGTACGGCAATAAGCTCACCACCTATTCTATGGTAGGACGTACATAAAAGTAACTGATGAAACGTGGAAGTGTTATGCACTCTCATGCGTATCCCTTCGGGAAGATACAGGCGTGATGTTATGCGTGTATTTTGGAAAGGTACTACTTTCTCGCTATTTCGCCATGTACGAGGATTGCTTCATGTTATTAAAATACATCTAAATTCAGGCCAGATTAACATTATACTGATGTCGTAGCCAGAAAGACATGGTTTTTGTTTGTCGTTTAGTTTACCCGTATAGTCGATTTCATCGCTCGCCAATGGATACACCTTGTAATTTAGCATGTGTTTAGAATCCGGAACGATAACCAAACAAGTTAACTTACGACACAATATAAATCATAATACCAGGCCAGATGCGACTCAGAAATGCATATTTAATGAAACTCTGGTCGTGGCCAGTGCGTTCTGTTACTCTTGTTCTGTAGTTTGCGAATGAGCTGCGGCCACCGTCTTGTTTATTACTATTTTGCTATAGCTTAGTTTGTACTGTGTATTTTACTGTGAAGTGTTTTAAAATCTCCGAATTTGTGAATTTAACAATTCCATTTACTATTGACGGTATTGATTTTACTTTCAAAATTCAAAAGGGATTGATTAACAATTGTACTAATAAACAATTAAGGTGCAAGTTTAAGATTTTATATTTATAACCTCGCGTGGTGAGAGAACAGACGTTGATGCATTGAGACGATGCAGACTCACTCATCACTCTATTTGCTGTTAATCATTATTATTATCTAAATATCGACGATATGGCCTTGTTGCGAACATTTTTAATTGCCGTTGTAAGATCGTGTGAACTTGTATAATTTAAGTCTCATTGTAGCAAGTTTCGTAATCCAATTTTGGCGCCAATGGAAATTAAGTAACTCAGTATGAAATGAGTTTCGATCAATATATTGCAACATTTTTGGCACAGGATAGAAATTAACAGTATACACGTCGTAAGTCGTGTTACATAATAGTATGTTTTCTGTCCCACACCTGATCGGTGTGGTTGACTTTGATCTTTACCCTTTTCATATGTTCGGTGGAGAAACAATAAGAATGCTTGATAATTATGAAACAGTCGACGCATCCCCTCTAAATGTGTATCTATATTAATCTACATATATATCTACTTATAAATCTACATATATCTACCTACATATAAATCTACATATGTATCTACATATAAATCTACATGTGATCTACTTATGTAGCTATAAAAATATTTTAAAGATTGTCCTACTTGAGCTCATTATCTTTAAATGATTACAAATACGTTGTAAAGTATGTCATACATAATCCATGTCAATTAAATTTAATTCACTCTGCACGTGTTCGTGTTGTGTAGTTTCGTTAAAAGTATTAAATACTGATACAGTCTTAAGTCAATGCATAAAATCGTGTGCGAGTTGACCAGAGGCGTAAATCGAAAGTTGTCACACAAGTAGTAAGTAATTAGTTCCAGACGCTGGGCTTGCATTGTCGATAGTGCAAGACTTTCCAATGTCAGCGGGGGTTTTTACATCATCCATAAACTTGTAGGATTCGTAATTGAATCGTAATAATAGTGAAAGTAGATATTAGTCAATTAATTGCTTGTTTCTTGCAATGATTTGCCTTTTTTAATATCGTCATACTAATTGCAACGGTTTAGCACTGTCGGGCATATTTTAAATAAGTTTGTCCACTTTGGGTCTGTATAAGCAGGTATGAAATGTAACAATATAATGCAATGTTAAATAAAGTATGCGAAATTCAATATTGACAATGGAGTCGTATAAAATGTAATACATACTACCAATGTAACTAGTTACTAATTTCAAGGAAAAATATTATCACTTATTCAATGGTCAAGGTATTATATTGTAAAAGTCAAGGTCAAATATTGTATACATGTTCACCTGTAATGGTCGATACACGAACTTTGTACTTAAATGTTTTCTACTAGTTTACCTCATTATAATCTGCGTAGGTGACTCTTCTTATTACTAGAGGGCAGGATTGCGTCAGCACACTGTTAGGATTTAAGTAGTACATTGCATACTACGTGTTAAGATTTCAACAGTTTTCTTGCCACTGATTTTTTTATAATTAATAAACGCAATGAGTATATACTTGTCAGATTATTTTGAAGTATAATTTGGAAAGCTCAGCTTTATAATGTGTTGAGTGAAAACCTAAATTACCAGAGTCATTCCTAGATATTTTTTCATTAAAATTAATTAAACTAAGTGCTTAATATCTTAGATGTATTATGAGTACTGTCGGTCCGTATGTTATGGTTTGCTTTATGTTTGAATTGCTGATACTAATAGAGCGATGTTTCGTTAAATACATGTTGTTTAACAAAAGAGAAAAGTATGTTGATGAAATGTAAATCTAACAAGTAATAAACAAAAAACTTAGATCACCGCAAGATATTATGAAATGAAATATAAAAACGATATTGAAATAAACTATTAACAATTACACAAACGTTTTATTTGAGCATATCGTGATATACATACAACTTGACACTTTTAAAAGCCACTTGAATACCTACTTGATTACTTCATAACTAAAAAGAGCTGAGGCCGCATACCGTTTCAACCTTTCACTGTTCGGTATAAATTGAAATCGTCAACCTTTGGGTATGTACCTGTAGTTGGTGATAATTTAGCTAATTGTTTTTATGAATTTGGGCAACAGTGGTTTCTACTATCGATTGTCATGGACAGTTATTTTGTGTTGATTTTATCTTCGTATTTAACAATAAATGTTTTACGTAACACAAGGTTGTTAGTAGGTATTACTGTGGAAGCAAACGAGATGGCAGTAAATAGCACCGCCACTACCGTCCACGTACGTTCGCTACTGACCTCAAATAGGATTGTTGGAATGTCTATCCTATTCGTGTCATAGATGCGTTACTTCTTCTGAGGACTGAGATATTCATTTCCAGTGGGCTTCTTTCTTACACGTGGGCGGGCAAGCACCGTTGTGAACGGAACACAAATTGTTAATTCAACTGTAATAATTGGTACAGCAGTACATCCACTGTCGTATCTATTTTTTATGCTTAAATCGCAGTGTTTGCATTTTACGGATCCAATTTAATGGATGCGGTAGACTTAATAAGACACGAAAGGCTTTTGTATAGCCGATAAATATTGTAATCTATATAATGGCAGACTGCAGCTATTTTCAAACTAGATGGGCTGCAGTGAACGTGTTGAAGATAAACTAAGAAGGTAGTTCTGTGTGATTTTTTTTTCAAAGAAAACATGTATTTAATTTAGACCCACCCTAAATGCCTTCGACGAAATAAAACGATTATTTCCTAATGATAACACGTGGAATTTATTGTTTCACGTGTTCGCCAAAGCACAGGAACGTTTGTACACATTTGTTATTAATGATGAACCTTCGAATATTCTTCTTCGCCCGGTGTTGCTTAGCTTTACAGATTACGACCGATCTGCAAACGTTTCAGAACCGCAAGCCCTTAGTTGACTGGGCAGTATTCTGTGTCTTCGTTATTCCGTAGTGGAGAAGCGTAGCAAGGTAAGTATGCTTCAATACTTCCATAGATGCGGAAGATATTCGCATATTACGAACTAACAATTTTAATTAACTAGTCGAAATTAGAATGTTTATGAATAAATAAATACATTAATCGTCAAATGTCACCCAGATGTCAAATGTCACTCGTACGACTGGCTGAAAACCGTAAACAAAAACAAATCGTAAAAATATTTTTTACCGACGTTTCGTCACGTGCCATTTTCTCATTTTTTGCCACCAAATGTGATTAGACCAAGCGTGACTTTCGCAAGCCATTATCGTTGTCGTGTCGCGCCAAAACGCAGCCTGACCTCGCGGCCGGCGTGAACTCGGAGAAACTTGAGCTTAGGCCTAACGAAAATGAAACCGACAAGTTTTTGCAACGCGAACACCACAGTGGTTCACAAACCACTATCGATGTTCTATATACAAACAGTGCTATTTTGTGTTATAGCTAAAAGAAACGAAGATCGATATTCACTACACTACAACTCTTTAGTACTTATGTAACTGATGACATTTAGAATATTTTAAACTATTTTATACATCGCGTAAACAGGCAGGCTAATAAAAGCAAAAAAGTAATCTGTTATGAGGATTTAGTAGCATTTTGAAAGGTTATTTAGGTACAAATTGAACCCGTCAGATAGAATTTTATGTTCCTAATATTCAGTACGCTCTAAATACTACATGGCTATAAACGTATTTTTAAAAAATTTTGGCAGTGTACTAAAACATGAAAGATATTGGCAGTGTACAACATAACATTTTCATTATTGCTAAATCCAATTCCAACTATTAAATATCATCTGTCAACATTATGATCATTACATACTAAAATAGATTTCACGACCCGTTCACCACTTACGATTTCGTTGGAAAAAGATCGTTATCTGAAACCATTATCGTCCGTATTATTTCAAAAATGGCTATCGGATCTATGCTGGACTTATTTGGCTAGTAAAATCGAAGTCGCGTAGTTAGTTTTCATTGACCAGTGTTAGGTGCACTAGGTTATGTGTTCGCTTTCATTTTCTTTGAGGCTGTCCTCATTTATTAACAGTTAATCATGTTTGTTTAGTTCAGAGTAAGTGAATATGCTTAGTTAATGTTTGATCGTTCTCAACAGTTAGTTAATATTTGATCGTTTTCAACAGTTAGTTAATGTTTGATCGTTTTCAACAGTTGTTAATGTTTGGTCGTTTTCAATCTTAGTAAATATTTTATCGTTTCATCACTGATTGTTTTCTTTAGAACTTTTCACAAAATAAATACACACCCACGCACATGATATTTCATAGATATAGACACTCACAGCAAAAATACATTGTGCATCAGACTGTTTTAAGCAACTGATGATGTTGCTTTTGATAGACGTATAACTGTGCTGAACAATTAAATTTTCAATGAATCGTTATTGATAAATCAGGCGAGAGCTCTATAGAAATGTCCCGTTAACGTTCCACTTTGATAAATACCATAAATCAAGCACTATTTCTATGATTATTATCTAAGCGTCGTCCATACTGGCAATTTTGTACGTTATGGGGAAATTATTCAGCGTGGACCCGAGATGTGGTGTGAATTGATTAGGAAACGGTATAGGTGTACGGTCTTTAAACCATTTATTCGTCGAATAAGGAATATAAACTGATGTTTATTTTGTAAGGAATGTAGAAATGGACAATTTTCATTTACGCTGTTTCTAGTAATGACGCAAATTAGACGCCGACTTGTCCTAACATTTACATAATTATCTCAACCGTTATGTGAATTCAAATAAATGTGATTCTAATTATATTAACTGCTTTTATTTAAGTATTATTCCGTTTTTGAAACTGTCAGACTACCCTGCATATTTTAGTCATGAAATATGCAAAGTAATATCTACCTATCTCTTATAAAAAATTAACTTAGCACGCATGAGAGTGTTGTTTATGGATATTTGCAACATCAGAAATGTCGCCGATGTGTTGCCGGCCCTGAATTCTTCTACATTTATTGAAGAATTACCTTACCATTGGGCTCGAGATTATCGCAGTAACTACATACACTACATAGAAGAATTGTACACTATAATAACTGTACCGTATGTATTGTACCAAGTCTCTACCTTCTAACTTTGTAATTAAGAAAGGAAATTCATACACATGAATGAAGTTATGTAGTGAAATACCGGTAACGTTTATTTCTTTATACGAATCTCATGATACTCGCAAAGACCGCAAAGGCCGTATTATTAAAAAATATCATAGTCATATTGAGATGACGCAAGCAACATAAATATTATAACATAATAACCTCAAGCTGTTTTGCCATTGCTTACCGCTTGAGGTGCTTGTTTTTAATATTTACGAGGTTCTATATTATGTTGGTCGTAAAAAGGATATTGATGGTTTAAGATGTCAGTAATAAGTTTATTTCCGTTGCGTTGCTTGTTAGCGTGCCTCTTTCCTTTTGTAGTCTGTTCGAAGGCGCAATGTAGGTATACGCATGGTTGTATCAACATGTTTGCTAATATTATGGGATCATGATTTAAGTCGATCAGCTTAACTTAGTTACTTACTATAAACTTCTTGTATAAGTGTTATATTCCTGTGCATAAGGATGCTTTAGTAAATTTTGCTAAAATATTTTGCATTTTTAGGAATATGTCAACATAAAACCTTTCATATATTTCAGTATATTCCAATTTAAACCTTCAGTTACTAAAAAAATAGATATTACCGATAAGTCTTGTTATAATTTTAGTAGATACCTACAAACAAAATATATTAATCCTAAGAAACGTAACAATAAAAAGAGCGGCAAAACATGTTTTTCTCCGGTAGAACTATGTATAATTTAGAATGGGTTGCCCAAAATTGATGGAATACTCTTTTATCTTCGTTATTTGCTCTTTGTATGTATATACAATCATTTTAAGTTCACTCTTTATAAGTATCAAACTATACGCGGTTCCAACACATGACAAGAATTGATGTTTCCTAAACAAATGTATCGGAAAATAATAATGTCAACAATTTTACGAGTATGTGCATCCCTAGATTTGTAAATGTAATACGTTAATTCGACTACAACAATAAGACACAATTTACCTAAAAGGCATTACAGGAGACCTTAGGAAATAAGTAATAAAAACGGATTAGTCTCTATTATAAGGTATGCACAAAATAAAAGGTTTAAAGCTTTGGTGAGCGGGAAAGCGAGGAGAGGAGAAAATAAAAATTCCACGTTCCGCAATGATTCATTGATTCGTTGCAGATCCTTTGCAATAGCGGCGTCGTGGGTCCGGTGTCGTGACATCAGTGTCCCGATAACGGAGGGACCTTGACTAGCTCGTAAACCTTTGGAAACCGTTTGTTAGTTGTACCTACCAATATCCCGTCTAAACTGTTTTTACTCGTAACACGTTGTATTCGAAAAAGAGAAGTTTCTTTTGTTTCAGTTTAGAAGTTGTATGATTTAGAAGTACTCGTAGTTTAGATGTTTGGATGTATTCGTTCTTGGAAGCATTTTCATGAACTATAGAATCTTAGATACCTACCTTTCTAATGCCCACCTATTTGATACGAGATACATCTAATTTTTATACGATGTTGTACCTCTATACATTTGTATTGACATGAACTCGTTGTAAAACATAAATATTGTTGCTTGTTTTATTAACGATAGAAACTCGACAAGTTTAACAATCATTACCATAATTCCTATTGAAGTCCACTGGTGGATATTCTCTTAAAGGATTATCATTCCCACGCTGGGCATGCGGGTTGGGGATCGCAGAGCCCAGCTTCCAGCACCGCCTACGCTGCTGCCCATAGGCGGCCAGGGTATTTAGCTATGCCTGGACAGACCGCGCCATACCGCCATAACATGAACATAAATGCCTCGGGCATGTAAATTACGTGATAAATGAAATCATGGTTTTATTGTTTCGGAGAAATCAACAGCAAATTTTTTAATAAAAGAAAAGGAAAATTTCTGCTACAGCGCCGCAATCGGACAAAAACGACACGACACTTGGCTGGGGAACTAAAAAGTTAACTATGTTCTTGAGTTTAAGACGTTCGCATTATGGCAGACACATAAAAAATGTCGGAAAGTGTTGTAGAAAGTTCGCCATTAAAGTACAATGAATATAAAAAGCTGGCCCTTTTTGTCAATTACTTGGGTGCTTTTACGCTGTTGTGAAAAGTAAGCACTATACTTGTATTAGTACCTACTACTTGTGTATTAAATTAAGTAACTT
>DWFO01003494.1:0-12240 GCA_018246595.1 Mimoniades nurscia nurscia | reverse complement strand
CTAAAATATCAATCGGTTCATTATTTTTAGTCACATGTTAAATGGTAGAAATGTCACATGTCCCATGATAAGTGTAATAAAGCTATTAAATAAAACCCTAAAAATACATTTTATACCTGTGTTTTAAAATCATCCCAGCTGTTTGAGTTGGATTAGATTGATGATGTTCACTATATGGGGACCTATATAAATACCCAAGAGCATGTAAATCATGATTATTATGTAGTGTATTATGTGATGTAAAAATATTATTGGATTGAAAAAAATCAACACTGGCCCTACAAACTACTGTATTACAGAACATAACTGTACAAAAATTATTTACCTTTAAGTGATGTATGAATTCTAGATCTTCAAACAAATGAACAGAATCACCATCATTTGTATTATTATTGGTTTGAACTTCAGTAACATTTACTGTTTCTGCATTTTGGATGCCTTCTTTGCCTGGGAAAGCAGGTGGTTCAGTAGCAGATTTTATCTGATCAAATAGTTCATTTGCTGTTTCTGATCCTTGAGTTGGTTTAGGTCTTGCAGCAACAGGAAAGGCTGCTCGAGTTGGTCCTTTTTGTTCATTAATCTCTTGGAGCACTGCCCTGGAACGTGGTTTCAAGGCCCTTAATTTACTTTTGTCTATCTTTTTTATAGGTGACACATTTTCTTGATCATGATTTTCAATGTCATCAAACCCAAAATAAGTTAAATCTTTATCATTCTTCCTCTTATTTATTTTTTTCACTGATTCTTCTCTATTCTCTCTATCACCTTTTAAATTACTCTTATCAGTATCAGAATTTTCCTTAGATAAATTGCTGCTTATATCAGAGTTTGTTGAAGTGCTATCAACATTTTTGCGAGTTATTTTGTTGTGATTATTATTCTCAGGTGTAATTTGCTTTTGCGGTGTTAGAACATCATCACAAATTGAAGTACCATGTATATCTTCAAACAAGGAATTAGCCCTGATTGGTGTTAGTTTCTCTTTCCTCTTATTGGCATTTTTGTCCACAACTTCCTTGATGAATGACATAATGCTTGTCTGTTTAAATTTTGATGTATTGTCTTCAAAAATCTGTGGTAGATCGTGAGCCTCATTTGTGACAGAGCCCAAATTTGTATAGACATGTTTCTTTTTTGTATCATTGAAATTAAGAAATGAGCTTTCAAATGCCGGTGTCATGTTAGGTTTGACATATGTATTAACTTGCCATTTGATTGGTAAACTACCAAATTCCACCCTCCAGGGGCTGGCTGTGGGATGCCTCACAGAGACATTCATACTACTACTGGCTACTGGTTGATCACCAAAGAAGCTAAAATCATCACGAAGATTTAAAGGGTCATCATTATGAGTAGAGGCTGTATTTTGATTACCCTTATTACATGGACGTGGATTAAGATTTAAAGGGTCATCATTATGAGTATAGGCTGTATTTTGATTATTCTTATTACATGGAGGTGGACTAACTGGTCGGTTGGGTGAATTCATTGGTGAATAATTAATATCATCAAAAATATTGTCTTGTTCAAATTCCAATGCTATATCTTCAACTCTAACAGATTTATAGTTTTTCTCAGATATAGCACTTTTATCAAGATTAAATTCTGTTGGTTGTTTAGTTGGAACAGAAATAATGTCAGGAAGTTTGACTTCCTGAGTGGAGTGACTGGCTTGAGAATGTGATGTGGGGTTTATTACTGCAACTTGAGAATCTTGACCATTAATAAGATCAGTATTTTGAGCAGTTTTAGTGGATTTTGACAAAACTGTATTCTTTAAGGCCATTATAGCTTTGGTCATGTTTCGGTCATAATTATTTTTAAATATAATCGTTTTGGGTTTCAGTTCCCGCTTTTTGGTTGGTTTTTTTCTTTTCTTTTTCTGGGGAGGTGGTTCTTCATTTGGATCATAGGTAAATTCATATATATCTACATTACTGACATCTCTTTTTAATGACTTTTTGTTGTCATCAAGAATTCTGACTGAATGGTTTATAGTTGTGACTTTTTTAGTTGGACTTGCTATTTTTTTGAGTGATGCATCTGGTGATTTATTTAGAATATTTTTGGTTTTATTACGAGGTAGCACATTTTTCTTAGCATTATTGTTAGTATCTGGACTACTATTTTTAGTCCTATCTGGACTTTCGTTCTTATTCTTATCTGTACTTTTGTTCTTAGTCTTATCTGTACTTTTATTCTTAGTCTTATCTGGACAATTATCCTTACTAATATCCTTCTTTTTTAATGGTACTGTTCTTATAACCTTACTTGATATAACTTCCCTGGAAACTGGAGTTTTATTAGAATTTACTTTTGACTTCTGTACTTTGCTTTCAATAGTTTTAGTGGGTTTGTTTTGTCTTTTCGGAGTACTAGCAAAGGCTGGGTGCTGTGATACAAATTTACTCGGGCTAATTGAATGATTAGCAAACTTTGATGGTAAACGACATATTCTTTTAGGCCGTCTCATAGTTAAAGTATTATCCAAAGTTTTTATTGGCATTTTCAATGGAGTAAGTACAACAATTGGAATATTTCCAACAGGTGTTTTTATAGGTTTCTCAGGTTCAGTATTCATATTCTTACCTATTGATAAATGTTGCAATAAATTACTTTCTATGTATCTAGTTGGTACACGTCTCTCTCGGCGGGGCCTTTGCCCAGCTGGTAAATTCTCTACTGCATTCTGTACAACCTGATTACTATTTTTACGTGACAGAAAAGTTGCGCAGTCGTCAGAAGGAGAATTGGTTTTATCCGCTAACGCAGCTCTAACTGTTTTAGACACTTTAGTGCTTTTTTTAAGTTTACTCTTGCTGTTAGCATCAATGTTTTCTTTCGTCATCTTCGAAACTTTACGCCCTCTCGTCTTAGGCGGCATGACGCACTATACAATTACATAAATTTACAAAGTCAACGATAGTGCACAAAACATCATTAACAAAGAATATTTTTTGTCACGATTTAACTGTACGTAGTTACAACAATATTCAAGAAATTAAAATTAACAGATCTTTATGGGTAGTTCCTAATTCTTATTTTTGGTGCAGATTCACAAATTCACAACACAGCTTTCGCTCGCTTTTTCAAGTTTGATATTTGTGACAGTGACAATGATGTCAATCATATGTCATATTTACTTCTCTTTGTATTCGTTGTTGAGTTTATGCGTTCAGCCAGTAGAGTTCTATTTTCACTTCAGACAATATTAATAATATTTGGTAATTAAGCATATTTGTAATAATATAACAACAGTTTGTGATAATAAATAATAGTAATGTACTATTTTACTACCCATATGTAGTATAATGGCACATAAGTGTTAGCTTATGTTCTATAATCTGTTTTTACTATTTGGGTCTGGCAACAATAAATTCAAATATGTCGTTTGGTCTTATTCAGTTCAGCCCAGCCGTTACCCATTATAGTTTTGAAAGTGTAGTTTTGTTCGTTCTTTTAGTTAACCAAGTTATATCTTATTGTATATCAATATATCCATTTTTCATGATAAACCATTAAGTATTTTATTGTTTTCAGCTACGTTTATGTTTTATGTCATCAAAACATCTGGGTAAGTGGATTTTATTATTAATTACCAATCCATATTCGATTTGAAATAGAACGATACGTATCGACCTATTTATTTTGTTTATAATTAATAAGTTCATGATATTTCTGACATTAGAATTTATATCATTGTAGAAAATGAAAAATAAATGTAATTTCAGGCCGAAAAGAAACATGAAACCTGTTGGCATGAAGAAGAAATATTGACAGTTCTTCGGGTAACCGACTAAGAATTGTAAATGAAAAAAATCGTTAGCTAAGCAAACGGTGCTTTATTTAAACCATATTTCGGGGGAGGAACAGTTAAAATGGTTGACGGAGAAAATAAAACAATAGACACAGTCCAGGTGGCTCTAAGGATCAGGCCTTTGATGCGACAGGAGACAGAAAGAGGATGTGATGAATGCATCGAAGTAATAAACGGAGAGCCACAAGTGACTATCAAGGACCTCGCTTTCACATACAATTATGTGTTCCCCCCTCATATCACACAGCAGGAGTTTTATGATACAGCGGTCAAAGGTCTCATTGGAAAGTTATTTCAAGGTATGCCTTATATACATTATATTAAGTAAGTTGACTGCCTCGTTGGTTGTGTTGATTGCAAGTGCGACAAGATTTTCTAGTATTGGTGCATTACCAGAGCGCGTCAGAAAATCTCCGCTTGGGCACCCCTACTATATGAGACTAAAACAAAAGACGAACATGACATGAAGTTTAGAATTCTTACAAAAAATTAAAATATAGATATGCAAGAAGTTCGATTTACCACTTACATATGTGTAAGGACACTAAGACCCTATATTTCTTTAGCACATTTTATTACTGAAGTAACCATTACACCAGTGCACATATATGAAGTATACAAAAACATATTTGGGTAGAATGTTTCTTTTGACTTTACAAATATCAATATTTATTAAGGCTAACATTTGTGCCATCATTCTAGGTAAAATATTGCCATGTCTTATTTACAATCTCAAGTGCCTTGTTAAAATTTATTAGAATGTCGCAAATGTGTATTTTTAATTTGTACCATTGAAATTTGCAGGGTACAATGTAACAATATTAGCTTATGGGCAAACAGGTTCAGGGAAAACATACACTATGGGAACTAATTATTCTGGATCAGATGGAGATTCTACTAAACTAGGTGAGACATTATGTTTAAGTTTTTTTAAATGTATATATGTATTGGGGTCTAGTAGGGTAAGAATATCATATACACTAGTTGTATACCGTGATGAATATTCTTAGATGACTATTCCTTGATGAATATAGAGTATAATAATAGATGGGTTCAACTGCTATCCATCCTGATCGGATTTACTACACGATTTAAATTATTGGTGCGACATAGACGAATATTATTGTGTGACAACTATGTTTGTGGCTTTGATACACAGGTAAGCCTGCAGGTTGCAGATGTCTTGCTGAGCCTTGGTGGAGTTCCGCCGTTTATATATTGTAGAAGTTAAAAAAACAATGTTGTTCACACCTATGACTGGCTGTCACCTTCCCTAGACTTAGAACTTTACCTTAGAATAGTGTGTAATGTTGTTGGCGTGTATATAAATAAATAAATAAATATTTAGTTTTGTGATTCAGTCTTTTTCATATATCCGGCTGTACAAGAATAGCACTGTCCAAAATAATGAAAATTCCAGAAAGTTCCAGATCAATCGAGAATGTATTTGTCCACAAAGAAATTTGGATCCTTCTGTCACCCACTTAAAGTTCATATGACCTACTGATTATTCTATTGTTGAGATATTACTGTTACTTGACATTCCAATGCAAAAATTATTTGTAGTTATATAACACAATGTTATTTTAAACCATTATAAATTAGGCTATCACAAACATGATATCACTGAATAGATTTTGTAGAGATAGTGAATGTTGAATTTTTCCACAGGTGTCATTCCCCAAGCAGTGGCTGATATATTTGATTTCATAGAGACCCATGAAGATAAGTATGTTTTCAAAGTTAGTGTTTCGTTCATGGAGTTGTACCAGGAGCAGTGCTATGATTTGCTGTCCGGGAAGGAGAGGGGTCACAGTGTTATCGAAATACGTGAGGACATCAATAAAGGAGTCATTTTGCCAGGTAAGAAAGTAGAATATGCTAATTATTGGCTTGTTAATTTTTCACAATTATGTGACTGTATATTATTACTTAGTAATCAGAGTAAAAAGTGGAACTTAAAAGTAACTGGTGAAATGTGGAAGTGTTCTACACTCTGCCTACCTCTTCGGGGATTACAGGCGTGAAGTTACTTTTTTTTAATATTGTTACTAAGGAACATTTTATGGGAGGCCTGTGTCCAGCATTGGACTAGTTGGTGGTGATGATGATGATTACTCTATTTGTTTTGCATATTAATGTATCATATCTAAGTTTGCATTCAGTCATCATATCACTAACATAATATTTTACATTTTTAAACGTTCCCACAGTTAGTCACTGGACTGCATATTGCGTGCTAATTTATGCATGAAAGAGCATTTTAAATATTATGCTATCATCATCATGCCTATAATTTCCTAGGAGGTAGGCAGAGAAATGTAGAACACTCCCATGTTAATCCAGTTACGTTCACGTCACTATATGGAATATGTGGTAATCCTATTGCCATACACCAGGCACATATCCGGACTCCGAGCCACTACTAGAAAATTTAAATTAGAAGAAAAATTCTAGTGTCCTACCCGGGAATTGAACCCAGGGCCAGTAGCTTAGCGTTTAGTAGCAGGGGCGGTCCGCCCCGGGCGATACTTTTAGGGGGCGGCAAAAGGGTTGTTCAGAATGCGGCAAAATACTTTTGCTCACTGAGATTTTCATAAGGCTGAACATATATATGATATATCAGGAGAGACCTTTTTTGCTCGGTGAAATTCTCCGGAGACCTTTTTTTTGCACGCCGACATTCTTCGGAGACCATGTTTTTTTGCTCATTCTCCGAAGACCTTTTTTTTATTTGCTCGCTTTTAAGGGGGCGGGAAATTTTTTTTCCCAGCTGAAACCCACGCTACGCCACTGCCCAGAACCTCCCTCAGTCGCACTTGCTACCAACACGACCAACGAGGCAGCAATAAAATATACTGATTATTGTGAAATAAACTTCACTTAAAAAAGAATATGTATCATTATTAGGTATTACCGAGCTACCAGTGGCATCTACTATGGAAACTATGATGGTACTAGAACGAGGCTCCTCCGGACGAGTGACAGGTTCCACAGCTATGAACCAAGCATCGAGTAGAAGCCATGCTGTTTTCACTATTGTTATCGCAAAGGAAAGCCGTACAGATAAGTGAGTATTATTATGTTAAATGTAGTAAATTGTCTGCCCAAGTCAATTATTATAGATTTAAATAGAAATACACAGCAATTTCTCAAGATTCATAACTGTAGCTATGTGTCCACTCACATTTCTTTATTATTCCAGGAACATAGCAACAACATCTAAATTTCATTTAGTGGATTTAGCTGGGTCGGAGCGTATTAAGAAGACAAAGGCAGTTGGTGAGAGGATGAAGGAGGGTGTAAAGATTAATCAAGGGTTGCTGGCCCTCGGTAATGTTATATCAGCACTGGGAGATGGCACCAACAGAAGTTTCATTAGCTATAGGGACAGTAAACTGACTAGGTTGTTGCAAGGTTAGTTTATAGTTGAATTTATCAACGAATATTTGTTATTGTTTGACTAGATTGTATTATAATTTAAGTAAGTAGGTGAACTGTGGAACCAGTTTCGGGATCACCACTTGTTAAAATTTTTCGCGAATGTCGTTTGGACAAATCTATGGTAATCGGTTGTATATGAATATGTTAGACAAAAATAAGGGAATAAAAGAAAACTACCCCTATTTTATAAATAATCGTTTTACTTACAGACAGTCTTGGTGGCAATTCTCTCACATTGATGGTAGCCTGTGTGAGTCCAGCGGACTATAATTTGGACGAGACCGTTTCAACTTTGAGATACGCTGACCGCGCCCGCCGCATTCGCAACAAGCCGATAATTAACCAGGACGCTAAAGCAGCGGAAATTGTTAGGTACGAGGGTATTTTAGTGATCTATGGTTGTATTTATAACTTGAATAGGATAATATATTTAAAATGTTATTTTTCTTATGTACAAATTGTAAAAATGTAAAAATGTTGTAAAAATTATGTACATTTAAAAGGTGTGATCAGTGTTATGTTATCTTGTGGTCACAAGTATGAACGGCCAAAGAGTCGCAGGATAAGACATAATAATAGCTAATTGAGTTTTTTCATATAAATTTTTCTTTGACATTCTGATTTTAGATACTAGTTTCAAGCTCTTGAAATATAATTGTATAGATGCTAATGTTAATTATTTTTTCAGGTTGAATAACTTAGTTAATGAGCTTAGACTGCAGTTGCTCGGTAAACTGCCAACAGTGAGTGAACAGAACAATGAACAGTTGCAAGAGGAGTTGGACAGAGAGAAGACAAAATATGCAGAGTTACTAAAAAAACATAAGCAAGTCACGGAACATCTTACTAACATGTTGATTGAAAACACAAATTTATGTGAAAAAGCACTCTTAGCAGAGGCTGCTAAGGACAAAATTGAGCGGAAACTCAACGAATTAACGGAACAATGTAACCAGACGATAGAGAATTTGAACACAACAGCTGATAGAGTAGACGATGAAGCACAAAAGACAAGTGTTGTTGATTATTTAAAAGAAATCAAGACGAGGTTAGAAGATTTGCAGTCGGTGAATTTGAAGACGAACGAGGAACTGATAGACCATGAAATCAAGTTGTCGTTTGTGAAAGATGGCGGTGACAATGAAAAAATGGACGATGATGTCCTGCTCAATGAGGACCAGGCGGTTTTGGAAGAGGAGAAACGGGCGATGGGACAGGTGGGTTTTTTCTTACATAAAATTTAATAAATGGCAAATAATTTTTTCCTCCTTCATTTATACAAACCTCTATTATAATAACCTCCATTAATGTGTTGGATACTATATAATTTATGACATTGCTTTCCAGGTGGCATTAAACCAAGAACTGCAAGAGCTCAACCGTGCGATGGCCATTAAGGCATCTGTAGTTCAAGCAATACTGGCTAATAACAAGGAAATGTTGGACAGCCACAACAATCTGCGTGAAAACGAGGAGAAGATAACCCAGTTGGAGAAGGAGAGAGATGAGCTTATGCAGCAATTGAAGACTAAGGTCAGTTATGGCGGGAATTTAAAATTATGCAGTGACCTTGCTTTTTCTAAGTTTTTAAATCTTAAAATACATACGATACGATGTTGCGCGCATTCATGGGTGATGAATCAATTTTTAAATGTTTTTCCGCCATTGTCATTTTATTATTTATATTGCCTCAAAATGTGTCCAGTTTTTAGATCGATTCTTGATACTGTAATACACAAACACACACACACACACACACACACACACACGCACACACACAAACACACAAACACACAAACACAAACACACACACACAAACACACAAACACACAAACACACAAACACAAACACACACACACAAACACACACACACACACACACACACACACACACAAATACATAATAATTTCTAATAAGTCTTATACTTACCAGGGAATGAATACGTTCAGTGCACTAGCTTCTTTTAACTGTGGAAGCGACGAAAAACAAATAAATTCTGTCTTTGGACTGATTGTGGAACATTTTCAGATTTCACTTCCGACCACTTCAAATAATTTTTTTTTTTGGATGTGACCATTATATGATCTTACGATGTTTCAGAGTAAGGATCCCTCGCACGAGGAACGTCGCACTAAGGTATCCTCTCTCGAGGCGGAAATATCGGAGTTGAAGAAGAGGTGCCAGCAACAGGCAAACATCATAAAGACCAAAGAGAAGAACGAAGCCAAGATCGCCGCTCTCAACGCTGAATTACAAGCCATGAAGGTTACTAAGGTAAGCTGTAGTGTAAAAAATATGGTTACACCCCTCCTTGACTGATTTAAATACAACCCAATCTATTAGAATTGTTTAACATGTCAACTTAGAGAAACAATTACCCTGACTCGTGATTTTGCAAATGAGAATTTAATCAGTTAATTTCAAGTAATTTTTATACTAATTTTTATATATGTATATAAATATAATTTATTATAATGTCATATACATATTAAGTTTGTCTGACCTGTCGACTTATGCAATTTGTGTACCTTTTGAACAACAGTGTTTGTTAATGAAACTAGCGATTATTGTGTGTGTACATTTGCTGACAATGTTTTGTAGTACATTTATAATTTAACAATACAATCTTATATGAACTGTAGGTAAAAATAATAAAACAAATGCGAGAGGAGAGCGAGAAGTTCCGCAAGTGGAAGGCGGACAACGAGCGTGCGCTGCTGCGCCTGCGCAGCGAGGACCGCAAGCGCGACACCGCCATGGCGCGCATGGAGTCGCTGCACGCCAAGCAGCAGAACGTGCTCAAGCGCAAGATGGAGGAGGCCGTCGCCGTCAACCGCCGCCTCAAGGTCACGCTCGCGCGCGCGCACACGTGCACGCTCACACACGCGCACGCACGCACCCACGCTCACACACGCACACACGCACACGCACGCACGATATTGATCTCTCAAAATCAGAAACGGTATGACAGGACTATGTGCTCTCATTTCTCATTCTATGAGGCTATTGATCTGCGACAACTACCTATGCATACAATTTACTTATACTGAATGCACTTCTTCACGCACTTAAAATAACATTTTGGATGCAGGAAGCGTTGGATAGACAGAAGCAGACCGCGATGAAACGCAACGCGAAGGGAAGCGTCAAGGTGGGCGCGCTGCAGCAGTACATTGAGCAGGAGCTAGAGGTGCACCTCAGTATCGTCGAGGCTGAGAAATCGCTGGAGGAACTTATGGAGTACAGGTAAAGTGATGATAGTAATGAAATTCCTTATACCGGAAGTGGCAGAACTATTCATGTGCAGTTAATAAAATTCAGCGTGTGAACAGAATGTGAATAGCGGCTGTTTGATAATAAAAAAAAACAGGTTTATCCAAAGTACGCAAATGAGTACTGTCAGCGACAATTCATCAATTTTAACATTTTGCTATACCACAGAGCATATATAACTGAGCAAATTGAAAACCTCCGCAACTGCACCGACGACGAGGCGAATAGAAAGAAGATGGCGGAACTGGAAGACGACCTGGCGCTGCGAAAGGCTCAGATATCAGATCTTCAACAGAAGATCATTACCGCCGACCAGGGTAGGCTGTCTTTCATGTGTATTGTTTTTGAGAATGAGGGATATAGATTCCTTTGAGATCATTCAGGGATATAGTCTTCAGAGAATATGTATGTACAGCTATAAAAAAGCTGTTTGAACTTTTTTTGGAATTATACACACCAATATCAATGTTATCACTGTAATAGAAAGATTTCTTTAAATTTGTAATCTTAGCTACATTTTACCAATATTATTGCTTCTCTGATTCGTGTTTTTTCTCATAATATAGAATGTATGAAATTACTAAGGTATAATTTTTGTATTATAGAAAATAAATCCAGAACACAATGGGATAACATACAATCGATGCTCGAAGCGAAAGTGGCACTCAAGTGTCTCTTTGATCTGCTGGTGGATGCCAAGCGAGAGATGCAGAACCAGAGCGAGAAGGGCTACCAGGCGCGCTACGAAGAGATCAAGGAGGCCCACGACCGACTGCTGGTCGACTTCGACAACAGCAAGGCGGAATTCCAGCGGCAGCTCGCTATGGTCAAACTGCAGAATGAACAAAAGGTTTGCCGAATAGTATTTAAAATATGTAGTTCTATCCCTTGGTTAAGGTTAACCTTGAAAGCAATTATGAATTGTTTAATAGATTTGGTGTCAATACTTTTATGTGGAATTTGTAGCTTTTAGTAGTTGTGCCACATATTTTACAAACTTAAAATATTCATTGAAAAAATAATTCTTTCAATATTAAGCATTTCATAAATGTATACCAGTGACATTTGTAAACACGTGTTTACCTTTCATTTAATAGTAAAATAACGTAATTTGCAGATAAGCGCACTGGTGGCGCTGCAGCGCGGCGTGGCGGGCCGCGGGGACAAGGGCGACGCCTGCAAGCACTTGCAGAACGTCATACAGTACCAGCAGGACCGCCTCGAGCAGGTCGAGCAGGAGAATGTATGTTGACTACTACATGTTATAAATGTTTCTATATCTGTAAGCTGCAATTAAAGACGAATTTAAATCAGTTGGCGTTTGCATGACAGTAGCTTTAGAACATGTTATATAAGTGTTTCAATGCAGATCTTTAACTAACACTACCATGTGTGCGTTGTTTGTTTCTGAGCTTGTCTTGAAGCAATTCAGTAAATACGCAGTCTGCAATTCAGTGGTTTATTCAGTTGTTTTAACATTATCTTAATCTTTTACACCTATCTCTTTGTACACACACACACACACACACACACACACACACACACACACACACACACACACACACACACACACACACACGCGCACGCGCGCACACACACACACACACACACACACACACACACACACACTCACGCACGCACGCACGTACACACACACACACACTCACGCACGCACGCACGTACACACACACACACACACACACACG
>DWFO01003493.1:0-12240 GCA_018246595.1 Mimoniades nurscia nurscia | reverse complement strand
TAAGAACTGCAGAAAATCAATGTTTTCATGAAAATTAGAATCGACGGCGACGGCTTGCAAATTGCATCCAATGCACCTATCATAGCTCTTTAGACTGATCACTCTGACTAATGCTCCGTAGCATCTACCGCGTACGCTTCTGGGAAGGCGGCCAGGACTCCGCCGGGAAGTGGAGTGTTCCAAGAAATATGTCCACCGCTGTCGTCCTTCGTGCTCGACAATAACATCAAGAGACACACGAGTGGCGTTGACATTTACCGCTCTAATGTCTCTCGCGATGGCCAACGACTTTAGCTTCCGCTCGGAGCCACTCGATTTGATCTGTCACTTTTCCTTTGTTATTTCTATATCTGTTTGTTCGGCAATCGTGCATTCTTTTTTATGGGGTGGCTGGAGTACAAATAATTTAACTAAAAAATACGAAAAGGAAAATTTCCAAGTCGAATCATTGAAGACATCTTGTTCTTTTGATGTTTTTATCACTACTTCTTCGTTTTTTGAAATAATTACATGACTGATAAAAGAGACGTAATACTATAGTATCCACTATTGTAATTATGTTAATTCCTTTTGAATATGTAATGAATGGAAATTGAAAGCGTATTAAAAGAAATTGCCGAACATAAACCTGCCAATGATTAGACAACTACATGTCCAGAGTTCATTAGACGAATTTTTCAACCGCTGCTTACTTTCGTGGCAAAAAAGTTTTTTTCGCGTCACTACACCGCGACTGCGATAGGAGGTGGAGTGTTTTTTTTTTCTCTCTTCACGATCACTTGTCGGGTCGAAGCGATCAACACCGACACGAGGACATTGACCGTGCATGCCTCTATTATTTAGGGGATCGGTTTTCGTATCACTATATATACATACATACATACGTGTATATGTGTCACCCTTTCGTTTGTGCAAATATCATGTTTATTCACTGTATTCACGACTATGGTGTATGATAACGAAATAATAGTGTATTATTTGTGCATGACAGCAGTGGATTTTGTGACTTTTGATTTATTGCCAAATGTGGTTGCCTTATCAAATGATCCACTATTGTTAACTTCACTTCGTGGTGAGATATGGTGGTTGTATTTATAAAATACAGTTATCAATTAAATCATGACTCAGATTGATAAGTGTTTTGTTTTGGTATTTCATGGTAAATTTTTGCTATGTTATGGTTCTTGTCTCTAACAAATAAGCTGTTACTAGGTAGAGTTGAGCTCCGGGTTTGAACCGAATTCACATTGAAAATTTTATTGTGGATCTCTTGTCATTTTGATGATTTAATAATAACATTGAACATGATCTTATTGTGTATCAAATTGTCATGTTATTAGTGTGTATTCTTATATCTAAGACAAATGCAAATTATCACAGCTCCATGTTTGCTAGACAATTATTTGCACCGAACACGGTTCGTGCCTTCTTGGACTATCTGAAAGAAAGTTTGGGAGTTCCTTTTTATGGAAGTAAGGCTATCGCATCTCCAGCATGTAAATCAAGGTGTTGGTTGCGGCCGTACGTATAGGTGTGTAGATAGCGAGCGGGCGGCGAGCACGCTGCGCGAGCGCGTCCAGTCAGAGTGCCGCCGCGCCGCTAGACGCACGCGCGACCTGCACGCCCACTCGCCCACGCCGCGCCGTACGCACGCTCGCTCATCGCTGAACGTCGACGCGGAACGGGACTCGTATATTTACGCAACGCAATCATATTGAAACATGTCACTTTGCATGTACCTTTTCTGTCCGTGGTTCTTTCTCGTGATCTACTTGGCGTTTCTTATGCTGGACGTGTAAGCGGGAAGTTTGAAGGATAGAGACGCGAGGAACAAATAGCGTCGAGCGCTCGGAGCTCAGAGCGCAGGCGCGGCGACGAGATCGATACGCGGAGCGTTGTGCCGTCGCGGCCGTCGTGTACGAGCGGCGGGCGCGCTCGGGTGCAGCCGCGTGCCGGAGCGCCGGTGGTGCCGGTGGTGCCGGGGTGCGGTGGTGGTGTGATGCGGCGCGGGTGCGCGAGGCGCTGACTCGGCCGCACGATCGCTCCGCACGCGTCGGGCCCGCGGCCGCGCGCCGCGAGCGCCATGAGCGCGGCCACGCCGGAGGTGCGCGGCGCGCCGGCCGACGCCGCCTCCACGCCGGTCGCCCTGCCCAGGATCAAGCCAGATCTCGGCCTCAACGATGCAACGCTATTCGCAGTCTACTGCTTCATTAAAAATTTCATTGGGTGAGTCCAGACGCCTAATCTAAACCGGCGGCGAGCCGAGCGGAGGTATTCGTTCCTCGTACCAGAATGTAGAACGTTCAATCGCCATTTTTAATAGACGTGTAAAAATAAATGTTGTATTACGTAGCGATGTTAGTTGCGTAATTATGTTGTGATAAACTGGAAACTATAACCCACATCTTAATGCCCACTTAATTTGAATAATGCCGTGTAACATGTGCGCTCGCGGTACAGAGCGCCAGCACCATGGACGGAACAGACAAAGAACGATGTTACATATTCAGTTAAATCTAGATTGACGTCGTATTATTGGTATACAGGCTTCTGGTTGGTTTTTTTTATTAAGTTTGCATATTACGTATTTGTAATTGCAAGTGATTAGTATTCTTATTATATTATCACGTCCTTTCACTTTAGGGGTAGGCAGAGAGCACCGAGTGCTAAGTAGCTCTATTTTTGTAGATCTTACGGGCTTCTTGTTCATTACTCTCTTCATACGCCCCACGCCGGTTTCCGACACTCCTGACTCCGTAATATTATATTTTTAAATGGTGTCCTAATTAAAATATTACAATGATATTTAAGTATGAGACAACAAATATACTCGTTAATATGAACCTTAGGCGTCACCTGATATGGCATTTACGACACAATGCTAATCCGCCCCTAGCATTTACATTTCAAACGCAAATCACGTTGTATTCACTATTTGTTTATTTTGCAAAGGACATATTAATATTATCATGTACTTATACCTATTCAAATACTGTACTGTTGAGTGGTCGCTAATGCGACTGCCGATCGAGAGATCCTGGGTTTAAATCCCGAATCGGGTACTCGATTCGATTTTCCTAGCTAGAATTTCTATTAAAAAAATTCTACATAGTTGTGGCTTGTAGTCTGGATCTGTACCCGGTGTATAGCAATATGTTAACTAACTATACCGTGTTAGAAGAGGGAAACGAAAATGATGAAACGTGGGAGCGTACCGCGCACTCTTCTACCTACCTGTTCGGACATTTTAGGCATGACGTTACGTCTATACGATAAATTATATTTCACATAGTGGTATATATGAAGTGAATACTGATAAAAGGTATAGTAAGGCATTGTACGCTATCGTACGCCATCGTAACCACGTTCAAAATCGCTTTCGGAGCCGACAACAAGGTCGATAGAAGCTAATCGAATGCACAATAGCGCCTTGCTCACTCGCTCGCTCGTTGGCTCATTCACCCATTCTCTAACGCGCGTAAAGAAATTAGCGTTGCAAGGCCGCCACGAATGATTTATTAATGTCTTACATTTGATTAAACAGGTGTTTTTCAAACTCAGTCGGCATTAAGAAACTTTAATATTATACTTGCGGATCGGTCAAGGAGCCGATGTCGAAACTATAGATACCAATGCTCTCACGACTACTGCGAGACGTTCTATCTACGGGTTCGAGATTATAATCGGAGATATTACATGAGAACTATGTACGTATTGCGAACGATAGAGATTTTTTATAACTAAAACTAACAAGGTTAATGAACTCGGCGTATATGAGATGGCTATTTTTAATTTTTATTTTACCATACCCATACGAAAGTAAATTGTATGTATAAATATAATATACCTTTGTCTTTTTGTTTTCTTAACTAGATTTACTGAGACAATTCGACTCATTTAAAATGCAAGAGAAATATGTAGATACAAGAGCCTTTGCAAAACATTTTTTACACATAAACTGTTTTTGTAATACATTTCCCGCAAACATTTATATTTCATTTAGTACAAAGGCTCTAACATCTATGTCTCTTGCATTTTATTGAATCAGTCATATTGGCTCAGTTCGTAAGAATCATCCAGAGGCCGTATGGGCGATTCCGTTCAAAATATATTCCGTACATATAAAATATGAACCCGCCTTGTCCAGCGCGACGGCCTATGGACTAGATCGTTCTCATTGTGAGTGAAGTGGCGCGTCCAACAGCGGAACGGTAAACGGTTGATGATGATGATGACGATGATGATAATGTGATCAACGCTGCCGTATTCACACGTCCACACTCGCTTATGTCGAGGTGCGTGATTTAGTTGCTAATAAATTCGTATAGAGTTAACCAGTAGGTACTGTGGTGTCTGTTAATGTTATTGTTATTTATTGCTCTGTTTGTTGTTACGTCGCAACACTACGACCTTGTAGCGACCGCCGATCGCACTATCGTACATTCTGTGTATTTACCCGTCGTTTGAATTACACTACTAGCATGATGTATGTACATCATTAAATTGTATGACAAGTGTTAATCATTCGCGTAATTTTATGACCGCGTCAATTAGTAACCTTATTGTTATTATATCATCACACCAACCCCCCTTATGAGGTAGACTGAGAGCATCGAATGCCAAATGTTGTGTATCTTACAGAACTGAAGTGTATCTTCTTACATTAAACATATAGTACAAGTTATGCATTAGGTAATATATAAAATATGTTTTTCAGGAAATACGGGATTTAATAAAATATTATTCGCCATATTCGTATAATGTTTGTGGATAGATAAGATCCGTTCCGAGCGATATGTTACGTCCAACCTTGTGTTGAGAATGCTCCACAGCCCACGCCTGTGTTTGTTAATCGCCGTGTTTCGATATTCGAGGAATATGTTTCTTTGTAAATATTTAATAGCCATATTAGGTCTGAACGCAATGATATTTATGTTCGTCGGATTAATATAAATTACAGGAAAAACTCACTTATTGAGGTTTTAATTTTTGTATTATTATATTGGTAGGTAGATAGTGATTGGCCGCGAATGGCGACTAAGAAAATTCTATTCACCGATGCTTTAAAGAGGTTACATGTGTCCGGAAACAGATGCCGGCAGAGAGTCCGCATTAGTTAGATAAGATTAATAATATTTTACATACATACACATACATCAAATCTCATACAAACAAGAGGCAAGGGCGCGCGAGCTATCTGTGACTAATTGATATCAATAAAGGGCGGATATCAGCCATGCCGAACTTCGTTGGGTGAAAGTGTTTTCGGTTAGAAAGTGCGCTTTGTTTTGTTTTCATGTTCAGCCACTCTGGGCCTCGGTACCTGCCTACACACTTGCTAGATATAGGTACACATATATGTACGAGAGATGTAATTCGTAGATAACTAATTTCATTCTACTAGCCAGTTTGCTTAGTAACCAAGAAGTATATAAAATGTATCTGCGAACGTCGTAGAATTATTATTAACTAATAATCATTATAACCTAAATAATTAATACTCGAAGTATTAATTTCCCTAGATGTTCCCTTAGTCGTATAATTTCCCCTTGATTTTTATCCCTATTAGATTTATTTATTTCTTTATTAGAAACTAGAAGAGCTAGTGCCGCACTGTATCACGCTGGAGAAGCAGGAATTTGCTAACGTCATACATGTAGTTTAGACGATATTAGTAGAACTCGTTAGGCTTGTATGTTCCCCATCATCATTTTAACGAATGATGTGCGTTCCAAGGATTTGAACCTCATATCTCTGAATGAAGGTAAACCATCCATATCTCTTAAGTATTAACGCGTAACATACAAGAGTTGTATAAATTTAAATGTTTATGTATTTTATATTATCCGGTGAAGGTTCAACGCTGTGGGCCGAGCAATTAATTTAACTTTCGTTCCGGAGGTGAACTTACATGACGTCATCGTTTACAAATCATCACTAAAAGAACGGTTCGAACAAAGACTACATCGATAAGATCGAAGAAAAATTATCATATATGTACTCGTATGTACATCGTCATGACACCTTTAATCGTCCTGCTGTTGGAAAAGGGCCTTCTCTCATAATAATAAATGTAATAAGGAATAAGTACAAATTTCCATATAATATACCTACGAGTGTGTAGGTTGTCAGCCGCCTGGATACCATGAAACAGGCTCTGCGCCTAGTTTGGGCTCAGATGGCCGTGCGTTGAGCTGTCCCAACACATTTATCTATGTATTTATTATCTGTCCACGCCATCGTTTCAGAAGTAACACGCGAACTCTTTCCACTGTTGCGACCGATCGCATTGACCGAGTTGGCAGCTGCGCCGGTGTCTCTCGACGTTCGTTCCTCGCGAGTGCATTTGCAATTAACGCATTGCGTTTTCATTTTGCATATCTAAGCCGATTGATGACCACGTCCCATTTAACAGCGGCAACACGATCGCGCCGTGCAGTACGTACTTAGGTATTGAAATGCCACACGTGTGTTCGCACAACGGCAGCGCTATGAAATTTCATTTTCCATAACAAGAAATCATCGCTAGTTTCACTGTCAGGTGCCCAGTGTGAGGCGGTCACGACTTCTTTACCGATGGTAAACTGACTACATTTGGGAATATCTTTAAGCGAACAGCCCATACCGATTTGGAATTTTGTTGCTCAACATCCATCCGCCTTTCAATAATTACATATACGAATGCACCGAAAAATATAATTGGAGAATATATTCTCCTGTAAGTATCAATTTTTTTTTATTTTTACACATTTCTTATGTTATATTGAAGATTTAAACATAAATGTGTCTGATATAAAATTATTAAATGTCCAGTACACGTTTTGCTTAGGTATATCCTTTGTTGAAAATGTACACGCATCAACTATCTCATTGTGTTTTATTGCTAAGCTATGCCACTTTCAATCGGACAGCCCGTTGGATGAGCTTAGGATGCAAACAAGCAGCCGTTGTACTGGCCATCATCACTTTCACAAGAAGAAAAGGGAAAGTCCACGGTGGCGCCCCGTTCCCTTGTGGTCAGATTAACTTGGACTATCGGCCGCCGCTAATTCCTCTCTTGTTTATTTCATTTCACGCTTATCGCTTCGCCAACTAATATCCTTCGATTTCACTCAACTCCGAATAATTTTCGCATTTTCTTTTTTTTGTTATTGTTTCGTCGTGACATAACATACATATAATGATTGTTTTTTTCCGTGTTATGCATTATTATCCAAACGATCTCCAGTTTTAGCACAATAATTGTGCAACACACAAATCCGTAACAAGGAACGTTCGTCGTCTTTCTTACGTAACGCGCGTAGATTACATCGGCACGTATTCTGATTATTATCGTGTCTCATATCAATCTTCGCTGGAGACGCTTTCAGCGCTGCGTACTTGTCATATTTGTACCGTTATCTCCTCCATCACTTCTGTCACGTCGCAAGCGTTGAATAAATATATATCTGCTTAGTTTATCGTACATATTCAATTCAATTACTGTTATTATCAACATGTATTGACTATTAACATTTTTTTTCTTCTCCACTTGTATTCATTAGTCTCACGTTTCTCACAATGATCGATGGACTAACGTTTTTTTTTATGTATTCCTTCCATTCTTTCTTAAAATTTATCTTTCTCCACCACGGACGTAAATGATTTTCACGGTTCGTTATCGGCATTTTATGTGTTCCTTCATTATTTTAATTAACATTTCCGTTACTTTGTAGTACTGTATGTTCTGGCACGTTCATGTTCTTTTTTATTCACTCCCAAGTATCCTAAATATACGACATTGATTTGTTCACGTTTTCTTTCTTCCGTCCTTAGTTTTTGTTTCTTCGCAATTTTGAAACAACAATTACGAAGTTGCAATTGTAATATGTATCACTTGGTATTTTTGGTCTATATTTACAAAGCTATATTTTAAATCGATAGTATTAAATTTTGTTATATTTATGTCAATAGTATATTTTTAACTGCTTAAATAACTTTATCATGACAACCATACAGTGGAAATGTAGAAAAATCGAAACTCACACCCTTCAGTAAAATATTTTTCTTGAAAATTAAAGAAATGTTTCCCTAGATTTTAAAATTACGTACCTGGCAAGCTGAGTATTATAAGAGGGAAAATAAGACGCGGGTGTTTGGTTTTTCTCTTTTTCTGTTTTCAACGCTGTTGTTATTTCTTTATATTCTAAGGAGAACAACTGCTAGGTCTCTCGTTCAATTTTTTGTTGGACTTCCTTATGGGCAATGTACTCTTGGTTACCGACGCCACCATAATTTTAATCCATCAGCCGTCAGTCGTCCCGTGCGTCACAGTATATTCGCGCTCCGCCGTTACTGAAATGCAACAGACAGCTCGTGTCAAATGGTTTCCAAACTGATGCATTACAGTGAATGTATTACTGTTACACCAAATATATGTACCTACCTACATTCATCCCGTTCGCATCTCTGAATATTTATATACATATGTACATAACCTCACGCTAAGTCATGGGGTAGGCAGAGAGCACTGAGTGCCAAATATCTCTATTCACATACCTGCCGCGCTGGAGGAGGCGCATGAATGGCGCAGGCACATGAATGTGGACATTCATCACTCTCTTCATACATGCACGGTTACGGAGACTTCTAACGTCCCCAACAGTTAAAATCTTATTTATTTGATCTAGAAAAGTGAGAGTCTTGGTCTCCCTTGGTACCTGCGTCTATCAATATTCGCATTGTATGTACATAATAATATATTAATATTTACATCATAACAAATAACTGCATTTTCAACCTTACTTCATTAGATTGATTTATATGATTTAGTTTTGAGTAGTGCACTGCACCTTCTGCCTACCTCTTCGGGGATTACAGTCGTAATGTTACTGTGGTTTGTCAGAGTTTCAAACTTATGTACCTACTGCCGTTTATAATTTTCTTGTTACGACCCGCTTCCCGTTCCGGAGTGACAATGCACACCTGCGCATTGGAAACAAATGCCATGCATGTTTTTTACATATTCGTATGGATGTGTCCTAGAACGCGAGCACATTTTCAGTTTAATCGTAGTTTGCAGCCGGGGCGTTTTAAAATCGCAACACAACAGTGCTCGGGTACGCGATTATATCGTTAGTAATATCATAAAATGATATGGAAATACATGTACGAGTAAGTACGCCTTTGTTCACTACATTAACGATAGAACAATCTCGAACTGCTTACCGGCGGCCATGATTCATTGCGTGAAACGATGCATTCCTAAATGCTGATAAATAAATGGACCTATTGATTCGTAA
This sequence comes from Mimoniades nurscia nurscia, assembly GCA_018246595.1. Classification (NCBI taxonomy): domain Eukaryota; kingdom Metazoa; phylum Arthropoda; class Insecta; order Lepidoptera; family Hesperiidae; genus Mimoniades; species Mimoniades nurscia. Next base: position 2,959 of record DWFO01003493.1, on the reverse strand, counting down.
ACTTGCATTTGTATCGGTTTAACTAAGTCGTCGATCCCGGAATCCGGAATTCGGTATAAACCGACATAACTTGAAATATCTTGCAGGGTGCCGGTATGCCGATTAAATGTTTCCGCCTTGAAAAGACGGAAAAACAAAAGTGGTAGTATATAATCAAGATATGAAGGGTACGCAGACGGTGGCGATGCGTGAACGCGCCCGTATGCGTCTGACGGGAGACAGCGCGTGTCATTATGCGCGCTCGTAACTCGCGCTTGCGTAACGCGCCGCGTTACCGTCGGTGCTCCTTATCGCATTCGCATTATTATATCACTTTATTGGTATAATTAGATTCCCGGTAAGATTGTGTACCCGGTCAGATCGGACGGACAGATGTTACGATAGTGTTGCGTTACGCTTCTACGTTTGTATGTGATGGAGAATGAATGCCTTTGTTTAGGTTTGTTCTTAATGACAGTTAGATAATTTTGCAATCCTCCAGATCCGACGAGTATTGATTATTCATAGCCATGGCCAAACCCTTACAAATGTGAAAGAGGCCTCGTAATCAACAGTATAACAATGAAATGCTTGATCATAATGATGAGTGCCCACTATCTCTATCCTCATAGACGTAATGTCCTTTCTCAACTCTTTTAACACACGCGCAAACTGACCTGCGTATATGTAATACCTTAAACAATAGAATCGATTCTTTTTGGATCTCTAATCTTGTCATAAACCACAATTCTGTAACAATATAGTTAAATCAAAGCTCCTGAATAATCTATAATAATACTCTATAAAGTCTGTCGTCTATACTTTCCATTTTCCTAGCTTCCTACCTTCCATTTTCCTAGCTACGATCTCGATGACTTTAGCAAATCTTAGCTAATCGTATTATCTCGTCGTATTATTAGCTGCGTGCCTCCGGCCTCGATTCCAGCCAAGGACGACCTTCCGCGTCTATCCGATCTATGTTTATTTAAGATTTATAAAAGGCACTTTATTATCAGTATCGACCAATGTTACACCCACTTACTACTCCGTATTTACTAGGTCACTATTAGGTACCTTAGTGTATAAATTTTATATTATAAATTTTAATTAATTTTTATGTTGTTCAAACCTCCCGTCGATAAGGACGAATCGACCCTTACACTATTAATCATCATGATCATCATGACGTCACGACCACTATGCCCATAGTGCACACTACGAAGAAATATGTAAATATATTACTGAAAATACATTAATACAAATAAATATCTTCATGCCAGGTCCCTCACGGGGCAGGCAGGGAGCTCCGAGTGCCAAATATCTCTATCTTTACATACCTGCCGCGCCTCCTCCACATTCATCACTCTCTTCATACATGCACGCCGGTTACGGGGACTTCTCCGCCATCAGCCAGTATCTTGCCTATTTGATCAAGAGAAGTGAGTCTCGGCCTCCCTCGGCACCTGCGTCTAACTATAAAATAATAGTTATAAATTAATGATTTTAATGCATTTTAGTAAAAAACGATAATAATAAAATTATTTGTGGTCGGGACGATACACGATAGTAGCCGCTATGTTTTAAGTCGTCAGTGTGCGACCACCTTTATTCGTGCTGACTTGAGAACAATACTGAATACATATTCGCGTTTGTGCCACGTTAGCTTGAACTAGGATACCCACCTCACACAATGGCCGGCCACGTTACGCGCACGTAGGTACACACAGGCGAACACAAATTTACACACAACCAAGGACGAATATTTGCATGGTTTTACAAATAAACTACGACGCGTTGAAACTCTACGCGCCGTTGATAAGGTAAATGTACAAACGGGTGCGTTATATGTAGTATTTACAATTGAATATTGCAGAATCAGTTCCTCCCACTTGTGGGTCACGCTTATGGAAATATTGTAAATAAAATGGTATGGATGTTTTCATTATTATTCAAGCCAGGTTCTTTATGGGGTAGGCGAAGAGTAACAAATACCAGTTATCTATCTCTAATCGTTTCACTGAATGTGAAATTATACTATAAATTATCATTCATATTATTATTATTATTATATCTTCACGCCAGAGTTCATACGGAGTAGGCAGAGTGCAACGGTTGCCAGATATCTATCCCCACAGACTTAACGTGGCCTCTTCTACATGCATGACTGATCACACGCACATGTACATATGTAATAACGTTTACATATGCACACGCGATCCAAGTCGTCAATTAGTAAGCGATAGGAAAGTTGGTCGCAGGATTTATAAAAGTTGCGTTGGGTCTCGCGTTATGCAACGAGTTGCATCCGCGGGTTGCGTCGGCGTGCATACATATAACCTGTTGCGTGAAACCTCACCATAATAGCCTACTGAAGCGTTCTTCCTCATTTAATAAAAACAAGTTTAACCTTTTTTTACTTTAGTTATGAGTACGACGAATTTAATAGCAGTGTATTGAGTTGCGTGAATATTTTCATGATTATTTCATGAGATTGTAGCAGTCGTTATGTATTTTATTTAAGTTACAGGGCTATAAAAATTTATTTATAATGTTAACATTAAAAGCGTCACCGAAAATCCTTTGTGACTTTTTAAACTTACAACTATCTTGTAGTAGGTACATGTTTCAATCAACCGCTATTATAAACCTCGCGAGGCACATCGAGCCCCTATACGTGAAACAGCCGTTCGCCTGAGCACCTTCGTATCAGCCAACAGAGCTAATAGTAAGTCGATAGTGTAATAGCCAAGAAACGTAGGGCTCAACGAACCCCATCGCCGGCGACAGGTGTGTGTTCACTCACAGACGGACGATGGGTGTGAGGCCCGCCAATAACGAGTGCACCCAGCACGAGCTTTGTTGGTTGAAACTGTGACATAAAGAGTCATCATTAATTACGAACCCGCTCGTTACACACACACACACACACACACACACCGACACACACACACACACACAACCACACGTGAGGGAGACCCAC
>DWFO01003492.1:0-12243 GCA_018246595.1 Mimoniades nurscia nurscia | reverse complement strand
CGACCCGGGAATCGAACCCAGAACCTCCCGTTCGGCAGTCGCACTTGCAACCAACACGACCAACGAGGCAGTCAATAAAATTAATATATTGATAAATATTAAACAAAAGAGGCAGTGGCACGTAACATCACACCTGTTATCCTCAAAAAGATGGGCAGAAGATTAGCACACTTTAGTTTCATAAGTTATGTTTCAGTCTCATTATGTAATAAGGGGTAAAGTCAAACATCAGGCACAAATCCAGACTTAGACATTTCATTTCTAAAAAAATTTATAGTAAACAAACTGGATAAAACCCAGAAAGTTTCAATCAGAAGTCACACATGTTGCCACCACTTATATCCAAAAAGGCAGACACAGTAAAAGAGAAATATGGACATTATTGTACTAATTTACATGACTTTCATGCACCAGATGATATCAGATATTACTCAGCACACTAACCAACTGTATTGCAACTGGGGCAGCCACATACAAATATACTGCCATGTTTATTAATGTACATCTTAAGGATAACGGTTAAAAGACATATAGAGTTAATATCAAAACCATGAATTGAATGTTATTGCTTATTGGCAACATTTTATACAATGTACTTACATAGAATCAATGACTGGTGTACTAGACTTCCCCCGGCGAGTCTGATACGGAAGCGCCTTCAACATGTTGTAGAATGGCGGACAAGCTATCAGGGCCTGGAGGATCGCGTTCACGTAGCAGTAGTTGGAGCGATTCGTAAGACCGCGCGGGAGTAGCGACACTGGACGGTTATCCAGCTGGTACTTTGAGAGGAACTCTGAAATGTTTACCAATGTGTAAATAAATATAATTATTTTCTTATCATAGTTATGTTTGAGTTAAAAAAACATAAATTGGGCGATTTTATTCTGCTTTGTACAATTATTGCTTTGCGTTTTGTTTTGGTCTTTTAGGTCGTGTGGATGACACACATAAATTAAAAAAAATTCCAGCACAGGTTACCTATATAATTTGTTGTGGTATATAAGTAATACAACAAAAATAATTGCCTTCATGCTGTGGCAGTTTTAATTCCTTGAACTCTAATTACAAACCTTACATTACATAGATCACCGAAAATAGTGTTGAATAAGAACACATTTCAAGTTACAGGGTATCATTCTTTACTCACCTCCCATTCTGTATGAATTGGGGTCGTCACTGAACGGAGAGGCTGGAAGAGGCAACGACGGTGTAGGCTCCTTTTGAATAGGGATTTCACGAACTTCTGGAGCTGGTTGACTAGCTGGGGTCGATGCTTTCACTGGGGCTGTAGTGTTGACATTGCTCACGGCATTTACTGATGTCTTCTCAGAGTAAGACACAGCAGGTGTGGATGCAGTGGTCGGTGGTGTGGGCCTAGGTGATGGAGATGCCTTGTCGACCATTGCAGTCTGCAGTGGAGAAGCATCAAAGGGGGGCACCTTGGCAACTGGTTTCTGTACATTTTGAGCAACTGGTGGCGTCAGAGTCGTTGGACTTGCAGGTTCATCGGCAGCAACAGCAGGTGAAGTTGTTGTTGTAGTTATATTAGATGATTTATTAGAGAATAGGCTCGCCCATGATTTTCCAGGGGCAGGTTGTGGTTGAGGTATTATTACTGGTGGTGGTACTGGTTCTCCCCGGTTTCTAGGAGTAGGAGGAGGAGGAAAATCTGAGGCAGTAGGCGCCGGTGGCGGCGGTTGAGGTGCTGGAGGAGGTTCGGATACCACAGGCACTTTCCTAGAATGACCAAATGGTGGTTTGTTGGCTACAATAACTGGTGGACCTTGTGAATGTAAAGTTATTGAAATAGGCATTGGAGCTTTGCTTGGAGGTAGAGGTGGTTCACGCTTAACATGCTGCTGGTCTGGTACAAGTACAATTTTATCACTCTCAATGTTATCACTTGATGGTGACCGATTTGTTGTTCCCTCTCGTTTCTGTCTATTTCCAAAGGGAGCTTTAGGTGTAGATACAGACTGTTGTACAGGAACAGCAACCTGAGGTACAATTGATTTTGTGGGTTGCTTCCCACCAGAGAAAGGGGCTGCTGGTCCCTTTTGCGTTTTACCAGTCACTGCAGGAACTTTATTAGTCACATTTTGATTACTTGACAATGTCACAGTAGGCACAAATTTAGCAGCAGGTCCTAAGTTTTGTGCAGGGGTCACATTATCCAGGGGTTTTTCACTAGGAGTCCATGCTGGCTTAGTAGGGTCAGACTTGAGTGTAGGTGAATTTTTTTCTGTAATAGATGGCAATGGTTTTGCTACATTTATATCTGAAGGATGTTCTTGTTTAGGACTGCCTGGGCCCTTGCTACTGATTTTGAGATCTTTTATAGCCAATGCGTCCGCTGGACTGGGTGTAGTTGTAGGTGTTGGCGTGGTAGTTGCTGTTGGGGTTGTTGTAATAGGTGTAGCAGGTTTCTGTTCTTGTACTTTTTCAGGTGTATAGTTTTTGCTGTGATTTTGTCCTTGTACAAAGTTCTTTGCATGAACATTAAATTGATGAGGTGTTGATTGGTGTGGAGTTGGTTGTTGTATAGAAACTGGGGTCGCATGATGTGGAGGTGGTAGATACATGGGTGGTATATATTCCACACCAGCTTCCACAGGAGGACCATATGATGGCACAGCATAGTGTGCACCTGCATAGTATGCATCAACAGCTTCTTGTTCCAGTACTACTTCTTGGGCATATTCATCAGGTCCCTTTTCACCAGTGTCTCCTTCGACTGGGATTGGATATTCAGGATAGTATGGAGGATACGCATATGGTCCATAAACAAGAGGTTGATACATCGGTAGATGGTACAACGGCGCACCCTGAGCTTGTGCTGCTGGATGGTAGTATTGAGAGTATGGTACATAGTATGGTGGAGGCTGCGGTGGTGGCGGTGACGGTGCTCGTTTGCCACCGCGACGTTCGCGTCTATGGTTGCTACGCTGAGGGCGATCCACTTGATGCGGTGCCGGGATATATTGATGTTGGGGAGGCTGATAGTACTGGCCCATGTAACCATGTACGTTCACGTTAGCGGTTACTTGACTGACATATACGTTGGGAGGAGCAACCGGCCACTGAGGTGGCGGTGGCGGGTAGGCCGGTGGTGGTTGGACATAAGGGGGCGGCGGAGCGTTCGGCGGCGGACCGGCAGCGCCCCGTTGCGGCGAGTGGGGCGCCATTTCGCACTCGCCGCCCGACAGGCTATCCAGGCTGCTCGACACGGTCAGTGGTTCCGCCGTGCTCGATGAACACGATGAGACTCCTGTTTAAGAACATTATGGGCACAATTGTTTTACATAAGTACGTAATAACTGCAAATATTACATTTTAATTTCATTCACCAAATTTTTGCAGCCATATGATTGTTTAAAAATTTAATTAATCGAATATTAATCTGTAGCAAAATATACAACGCCGTCGATATAGTAACTTTCATTTATATCGAAAACTGAGTTACTCATTATTACATTACTTGCCGACGAAATAACCTTGTGATAGTTAGAGCGCACGAGAGCGCGTCGATTGCCCAACGATTTCAGAGTTAAAAGTGCGACTTACCTACTACAGGCTTGGTCCAACCGGTGCTGGCGGTGGACGCAGAAGTGTCAGTGTTTTGCTGGAACAGTGCACACTGCAAACTGTTCAACTCTGCTTCTTTCACATCTGATAAGTCTAGGAACTCATATTCCTGAAACACGCCACACATATTAAGAAAACCTTAACAAGCGAATGCTGCTTGTAGACCAACACATTTATAAATTTTCATCCACTTATAACATAATTATTAGTAGAGTATATTGGACATTGTTTCATATAAGTAAACCTTCCAATCTCAAACTTTCGTGTTTTAATTTTTAGTTTAATATCCTTTCTACTAGCAAAGATACATAAATTAATGTTTTTTTTATGATGTTTTGTATGTATCTAATGATCCAACATACCCTTGAACAATAATATATAAATATATATTGATATGTGCAGAAATATTCTTCAAAATTTATATTACAAGCATAATAGTAAATATAAAAAAACGAGATATTACTATACAGCAACTAAGCTTTAATTTGTTTATAGATTGTTTTATACATATAAAGGAATGGGTCTTACTATAAAAATAATATGATAATGGATTGTATCACTACATAGTAGTACATATAAAACAAAGTTGCATCCCACTGTCCGTCCCTATGTATGCTTAAAGATTACATTGTATTACATTCATAAAAGCTTAATTTAAATGGTAACACTTATTGTTCAGTTAAGTGATAACAAATATTCTTTGCCTGTTAGGCGATATGAAGTTCGCCAGTTCTGCTAGTTACTCATATAGCATAATATAGCCATGTTATATGAATGAACTAACATTTGTCTAAATATAATAGGGGAATAACCCCCACTTAATATCACAGAAATATGATTATGGTATGATAAACACTTTCTAGAATATAAAATATCACTCATCTATAACTAGTCACTAGAAATTGTTGAGATCAGTGAGAAGCTTTTATTATAATATGAATTGTAATAATGCCAAGAATTCATAAATATTTTTAAATTGTTAATATGGTGCCTATTTCAAACAATCATATATTAACAATGTTTTAAATTATAACAATTTATTCTTTCGGAAACACTAGTCACGAACATAATAAATATAATTGTTAAATATTTGTCGAAAATTGTGAAATTATGTCCCATTCAATTTTACTGTACACATATATAATCAAATCTCTTTAAATTACGTTATCTTCATTCAAATCTCTTTAAACTACATTCAATAAAGCACACATATAAACTGAAGGGTCTAGCAACAGTCAACTAAGCAAACTTATTAAACATATCATTGATATGTTTAATTAATACTTTCAACAAAGTCTACTACTTTTAACTAAGACGAAAACTTTTTAGATATCAGCCAAGACTTATATCTTATAAATAAGCCAAGATGAAATACTGTGTAAATAGTTTTTAACAGATATATGGCAATATATATGAGATAAGACATTGGTAATAATAATAATAATACCTTGGGCCATCTCCACACAGCCATCTGATCCCAAGGTAAGCATCAACAGTTTTTGGTATGGTAACCAGATGGCTGATAAATTACATATATACATATAAATATATACTTAAATAGATATTTTTTTTACACCCAGACAGAACAAATACTTTGCACATTACACAAATATTTATTTTGGGTGGGAATCAAACCCACGACCCCCAGGCGCAACAGTCAGGTTCACTAATCACTGCACCAACGGGCCAGTCAAATTTGTACATTTTTAACTTTTTATTTGTTTTTCTCCAAAGTTACATAAAAATTTACTAGCAAAGCCCAAATACTGCTGCACAGTTATCAGTTTTTACATTTGGATTGGATATTGGTTAGTTAGACAGAGAGGGGTTAAGGCCATAGTCTACCATGCTGGCCAAGAGTGGCTTGGCAGACTTCACATACCTTAAAAAAATGAGGGATGCCTCAATAATTCTTTATGATTCTACAATAGTAAACTTAAAGAATTAAAATGCCCTACAATTTCGTCATAACTAACCTTAATTTGATGTTACTAGAAAATAATCTTACATTTTCTAGGAGTGACTTAATCTTATAAGTCACTCCTTTGCTTTCTTTTTATTTGATTTTATAAGTTTTTACTTGACATCAAATTATTAGATCTAATTTATCATTGTCACCAGTCCAAGCTGACTGCGGTTTTAGCACATAATTCTAGGCAGGGTTATTTTATTTTTACAGAAAACTAATTAATAACAATCATACTGACTCTGAGTGGGACTGTGTTGATGGTCATGTCAATTACAAGCAGCACAACTGTAGATTAGGAGGTCTTGGGTTTAAATCCCGGTTCGGGCACTATCTGATCATTCTAATTTAGATTTTCTAGTAGTGATTTGCATTCAGGAAATGTGCCCAGTGTATAGCAATGGGCTCACTACCTATTCCGTAGTGGGATGTAAACTTAACCGATGGAACTCTGCTTGCCTCTTCAGCAATTACAGGAGTTAAGTTATATTAAATTTCTAAAATATCAGAATGGAAATAGCTGTTTTAATGCTGTGTTCTAATGCTGCCTACCACAACACCTTTAAAATAAGAACAACAACAGTGCTAGTTCCATTGGTTGGTTGTAGAAATAGACAAATATGATGAAATAATAAAATGAAAATGGAAAATCTTTTAGGATTAATATACATAATGGTATAATCACTATGCATTAAAGTCTAAATGATATAATTATACTAATGTGACTTTAGAATTCGAAAGGACTGCATAATTTTTTGCCAATATGCTAAAAGATCAGGTTCTGCCAAAGCATATGGCTTTACTTAATGTATATTATAAACATAAATAAGAACCAGATTATTATTATTACATATAAATATTTATATATTATGCTGATATCTATCATAAGAAAACATTAGTTACTGTGACTATTTAGATTGAAACTGTTTTTAAAACCAAGTGACCTTGAAATGGACACAAAACGAACAGGAATGACATCCATCGTGAACATTGGACTTTTCTGTCAAATTTCTAGGTTATAATATTTTTTGGATCACTTCTATTAGTAAGTTTCAAATAGATTTAAAACTATAATACTATGAACTAAAGCAATTGGCAATCGTGCAAAATGGTATTACGCAAGTTAACGGTGCCGACTAATATAATAACAACAACAAAACCATCTATGAACATGTGGTTTGTCAAGTCATGTAATACGATGCATTGCAATAATGAAAATGACATACCCAGCACTAATGTTCAACGAATTAACTTCTTAGCTAATCCTTTTTAAATAAAGCATAAATCTCGGCCTCTAAATGTTTCTTATAATATTAAAAAGCTGAAAAACGTGCGGAACGATTGGAGGACTAATAAGATGGCGTAATAACGCTCGAACCGAGCGGCTCGGTTGCCGGGTGCCATGTATTGACAAATCAACAAAGTTAGAATTTTTACTGTGCAAATCCGAAACTGGACACCATCTACTTAATGAAAACTATTACACTTACCTCCCACGTGCACACAATTTCTGGAAAGAGATATTTTTTCTAATGTAATGGCCAGTTTCAATATCACCAAAACAAGAAACAAAAGCCAAACAAAATTAAAAGAAAAAACTGCAACTAACTCATGCTTACCGTTTTCATCAATGCCATGGCCTTTTACAGGGCACCATTACGAAATAGTATAGTAAATATATCACTTGAAAACGGACAGCGGTGTAGCAGAACACAATTCTTGGAACGGGATCAACTCGAGGCCGTCCATGCACTCACCAACACCAACACAAAACAGGATATGACAAAACCCGCGCCATTTCAACTTTAATTTAAGCAACCAATAAAATTGCAGATCATTGGCCATAGACATAAACGTAATTATGTTCTGTATATTGCCAACTTGATAGTATGTTGGTAAGTTCATAGACATTTTTATATTTTTTGTATTCCGGCAAAGGAACAATGAGTCAAACTGTTGAATATCCAAATAATTGGAATGTCAATCAAAAATAGATTTATTTTGGCTTTGCTCGATGTCGGATAAAGAGTTAACTAATGTTATACTTGAATACAAGTAAAACGATAAATCAAAATGCAGGGAATAAAACTTGTGATATGGCCTTTTTATATTTACCATATACCTACTTTATATTTAATATTAAGTTACAAAATGAGATGAAAAATGCAAACAATATACAGGTATAAGTAAAACATTAGTGGTCTTGAAAATGTATGAAAATAGAGCTAGAATTATAGTAATTGTATATGTAAAATATTGGGGCAACTTTGCCAACTTTTGACGATAATATTAATTAATACTTTACAAAAATAAATTATTTGTTTAGGTGGTAATTTGCGTCACATTCTTGAAATACCTTAATAATAATAAAACAATAAGTTAATTAATTTTTCTGTATGTAATTGTTTAATTTATTTGGGAGGTCCTATGCTACTAGGGAAACCGGTTGTGGGGGGGAGCCGGTCTAAATCCCCTTCCATCTGATAAATGTCTGATAATGTTGAATAAAAATTTGGTTAAAATATATTATGCTGTTATTATACAACATTAAAGCGCGATAATTTTTCAAGATATATAGATTGTTACTCTACTTTATATGAAAGTAATAGGGGGACTACAAAAAATAATTTGGAACATAGTTTAAATTGCCTATATTAGACCTTGGGTTTTAATATTTTGTTTTTTATCTGACTGTTAGATGAATTATTTCATAAAGGTGTCTAATTAAAGTGCAAAGATTAAAGTGTAAGAATAAGCTGTTTGGCTTCGTTGAGTTATTTATAGAAATTATATTAACGTTGAGTTATTTATAGAATTTATATTAAGAGCAAGGGGTCATAGAGTGGAGGACTGTTTTTCCGTCCAAATTTAAGTAGGTTATGCTGACAATAAATAAATTTTAATTTTAATATACTTTCCCGAAATTATTAGGTACAGTTCAATAATGATATTCATTTGTATATTGTCTATTGGATTTTTCTTCTTTAGATTTTCTAGTAGTGGCTCGGAGTCTGGATATAATTGCTAAGTAATTTATGTGCTGTGCTGTGCTGGGGCAATAGACTCACCCACCATCTATTCCATAGTGAGAAGTAACCATTACAGATGAAACGCGGGAATGTGCTACACTTCTCTGTCTATCTCTTCGAGCATTATAGGCGTGATGGTACGCTTATGTACAGGATTAGTCTTGTTATTTTTTAAAACAGTCGATTCATAAAGTTAACATCAATTTCTTGCAAGACTCAAGACAGCATAGCGTAATGGATGAGCGAGCAAATGTCCATCTTCTATCGTATTTCCAAGTAATTGATCGGTCTTCATAAGGGGTTGTGGCTTTTATTAGGTAGAAAAATGGTGCCTAACATGTATCGCTGCGATTACATTCTACTCCATAGTAGACAATGTCGTCAAAATCGAACCGTATAACCGTAAGTTCTTTTTAGTCTATACTAAATTAATATAGAGTTTATTTGTTAAGAAACTATAAGAACAGTTGTGTAAAATATTACATTAAAATTAAAATATTTGATAAATATGTCTTGAGTCCTGAAGTGTTTTATATTATTAAGTATTCTCTCCTTTGTCAACGGTTAAGTGGTACAGAGTACGTACCAAAATACCTTACTTCCAGCCGCTTTGTAAAGCAATAAAATATAAATAAATGAGTAAAAATTATGTACCTACAACAGTTAAAACTGGAAGTAAGGCTTAAACTGGAAGTAATGATTATTTCACATTGTGTAATTTTATAGCTTAGGTAAAAGATAAAAAGTTCAGATTAACGATTTTTAATGTGTATCATCTTTCAGCTTTTTATCTTTTTGTCTTTTTATCAGTAGGTACATGTGTTTGTGTGGTTGATGTAGTTTACCCTACCATATTATGTGAAACATATTGGGCTAATTTGCTTAAAAGCCCGCATAAGCTAGTCCGCTAAAGTAAAATGCTTAAGTTAATACCCTTAAGTTAGTCTCAGTTAAGTTACCACGCGTAAATTATCGGGCTGCAGTTACCGCACTTAAGCTACTGCGCTTAAGTTACCGCCCGTAAGTTACCGCGCTTAAGTTACCGCATTTACGTAAAAGCGTTTTAGCCAATGCGCTTAAGTTACTTCGCTAAGTTACCGCAGTAAAGTTATTGCGCTTAAGTTTATACGCTTAAGTTAATGTGGTTAAGATATTGCTTTATGTTAATGGGCTAAATGTAATGTGCTTCAGTTATTTACTTATATAAATAAATATAGGTACTACTAGGTAGTTTAAAATAAAATGTAAGTACAACAGTATTTGAATTACAATACATCACACTCATTCATTAATGATTTAACTAATGCAAAATTCAATTAATCGTATACCATATACGTATCATACCATGTACCAAACGCAATATGAAAATCTAACATAATGTATATCCGAGTCATGCTCTTTGAATATTTTGGACCAATAAAGTTACGCGATTCGTACGTAATTCCACAACTTTGCAACAGATGGCGCAAGTAACCTTACATTTGGTCAAATGATAAAAATGTAAGGTTACTCTACTTGCGTCATAGGTTGTAAACTTTGTAAAGTAAATGATAACAGTATGTAAGGTACTTAAAGAAGTTATCAAAGATAATAATGCAGGCGATAGTGTTTAATGGTGTTTAATTCTCTTTATTCCAAATCATTTTCATCAAGATTAATTTTAGCAATAATTTTTATTTTAGACAAAATAATTTGTTTTAGCTAAGCGATGACAATAAATTAAGCTCAACTTGCATCGAATACCAAAGTGGCTTGTAATAAATCATCATTTGCGTTTTGCACAGGCCGGCCGGGTCAATTAGCCTTTTCCCGCATCAATGTCTCCAACAGTTGCGTCCTCGACCGAACGTCGTTTATGGTGAAATTTTGTAAACTTTTTTCCTAATCTCGCACAAACAAAGTCGTAATAATGAGTAAATAAAAAGTAATATTCACAACGAGTTCCTTAACCGCTGACATCTTCCCTGGCAACTTAGCCAATTTTACAACGAAACATTTACTATTCTTACCAAAAATTTTACTACGAATACACTAAATTTTTAGGTAGATAGGGTAAATAGAACAAACAATGAGTACAAATTCTCATTTTTGAATAAATATTTTTTTATTAAAGGGGTTAATCACAATGCGATTAAGTAGCTCTGAACAATCATTAAGAAACAGAACAATATCAAACTTATATCTGTATACATATAATATACACGAAGAAGTAAAAACAGTATATCTACCTACTGATTGATCCGAAAATATTATGTTACATTAGGTAATAGTAAAATTTAATACCTAAGTAGTTTTTTATCGTGACAGAGAGGTTTAGCCAGAATAATACTGCGATCAGCAAAATCTCTTAAAATGTATTTGCGCTTGTCGGCACGAAAGGCAGAATTACGGACACGCTCCATAAAGATATTATTGTACATTAAGTAGGTACCTACTCTGGCAATTAGCATTGATTGTAGTTCAGTGATGGGACTTTTTTATGAGGAAGAGTAATAAGTGTTCATTAAAATGTGTCATAAACAAACATGGTGAAACGTGAGTACGTTTGAAGTATAGAAGCGAGCGAGTTTTACAGTCGTTACAAATCGCTGGTAATACAGCAAGGGCTTAAGCATTGGAATAGCGGGAAATACGTGAGTCAGCTGTAGGTTGACGCACCTGCCCACGGCGGCGGCGTCTCGTATTCTATTAGGACACAGTTATCTCTACAAATATTGAATTGTTTACACTGACCGCCTAATTCAGTCGATACGTGACCTTATTAAATGATTATTACAATTTGAGCCTAACGTCGGCGAAACGACGTATTTTCTGTGTGATTTACGTGATTTTGCTTTGGTGTTTATTTTCATGCTACCATTTCTGTGCCTTTGAGTTTTTCTTTTGGGTTCGAAATTGTTTCAAGTTATGTTTTTTAGCCCGTGCCCGTATGTGCGAACACGTTTCTGAATAGAACTACGCGGTAGATAATAATAATAATAGTATTTTGGGACAATTCACATACAGCGCAGAAGCAGATAACGTATTAACTAAATTAATATATGTAAGTACCTACGTTAAATTATAATAAAAAAAGGATTCACGTTACGATTTTTCCAACTTAATATAAACTTCAACATTTAATCATAACTCCTAAAATTCAGAGTGAAGGTTTGTGCCCGGTGTATGGCAATACACTTACTACCTATTTCATGGTGGGACGTAAACGTAACTATTGAAACGTGGGAGTGTACCACATTCCTCTGTTTACTTCTTCGAGGATTATAGGCGTGAATTTACGTTATGTATAACGGTAATAATACCAACTGTATTAATAATAGTATTTGTGATGTAAAATTATTACTTCTGTTTGCGTAGACCATTTTTAATATGTATATACAATGGAGATTATATTGCAAAAAATGCTATTATATCGTACAATAGATGAATGAATCGACGCACAATGGATACACCATTATGCATCGTATTTACGGATTATTGCGGTATTACTTCAGCTTCACTATCTAACAATACGTGTGGATTTACGTCAAGTAACGCGGATACAATTCACTGGTACAGCATAGTTTGTAAGCAAAAATGAAATCATAATAAGTAATGTTAACTAAGTTAAACATAATAAGTAATGTTAACTAAGTTAAACATAATAAGTAATGTTAACTA
>DWFO01003491.1:0-12243 GCA_018246595.1 Mimoniades nurscia nurscia | reverse complement strand
TGGTGAAACGTGGGAATGTTCTACATTCCTCTGTCTACCTCTTCGGGGATTACAGGCGTGAAGTTACTTTTTTTTTTTATAAAAAATCTCGTGTCACGATGTTCGTTTGCGCTAATCTCCGAAACCACTGAACGGCTTTCAATGAAATTTTGTAAAGATATGTTCTTTGTTCCAACTTAAAATATAGGATAGCTTTTATTTGTATTAAGAAGCCAAATTTTTTTCATTGCGACTTTAATATGTTTTTTAGATTAAGATGTGAATATAGTTTTATGTTCACGGATACGCAAGTAAACATTATGCCACTAGCGATTACCTAGACAAAATTTTGGCTCATTTCATCTGAATCAAGGCTATAATTTTTTTGTGTTTTTTCATCTGAGAATTATAATTATAATTTGTTTTCTTTCAGTTTTAATTTGGATTATTTGTAACAATACGAATTATTTACTAATTAAAAGACTGTTACAGATTGACTAGTTATTGATATTCATAATATTATCTTTCGTAGTTCCTCTTATCTTATAATAATAATTATGATGTTTTGAATGTGTACAAACATGTTGAATATGTAGGATATTGGGTGAATGTGTAAAGTTACAATCATAAATAACCACTGTGCTAAAAAACAAAATAATTTGTCAGATGACAATTGTCTTGTCAAAGAAAGGTTCACCGGTTCACGTACTTCACGTTCATCGTTCATTCATGTAGTTCATGTATATACATCTCGTTTATAGCATGGTGTGACTTTCACAAGTCATTTTAATATTGTTATGTTAAACATAATTTAAAAAAGAATGTATCCAACCGCAGGCCAAACAGTAACAGGAATTAAATCAGCAGGCAAAAGTTGGCGTGAAATAAATCAAGAAAAAAAAGCATTAAAACGGCAGCGAAATGAAGAAAAAATAATCAAACGAATGAAGCGACTTGAACAAGAGAAAGATATTGAGAGAAAGATAAAGGACGAAGAGGAAAAAGAGAAGAAAAACTCTGAAATATCAACGATTAGTATAGCGGTTCCGGGTTCTATATTAGAAAACGCGCAGTCTGCGGAATTGCGAACATATTTAGCGGGTCAAATAGCCCGGGCGGCTTGCGTGTTTTGTGTTGACGAAGTTGTCGTTTACGATGACATAGGTGATAAACTAAACACTAAAAAGTCAAAACTTGATGATGTGGATGGTGGAAAAGTGGCTAGAAGGAGCTGTGTTCAACTGGCAAGAATATTGCAATATTTAGAATGCCCACAATACCTCAGAAAACATTTCTTCCCTATACATAAGGATTTGGAGTTTGCTGGCCTTCTAAATCCGTTAGATGCCCCACATCACTTGAGACAATCAAATGATTTTCAGTTTAGGTAAGTGTAGGATTAGATATTTTGATAAGTACTTGTATGTACTGTATATATTGTGTATTATTTATGTATTATTGCATGTATATAGCTATGTTTGATATTATTATAGTATGCACCTACTACATGCCCTCTCTATCACCTAGGGTTGACTGGAAGAGAATGTCATTAGGTATTAAGTACACCCTCATATCCCTTAGTATAAGGTGTTACAAAAGTATAAATAAATAAATAAAAATAAGTTTATTTAATAACTTTTCCTTTGGGTGATTTAGAGTATTATAGAGAATATAAATATGCTATAGCTTATGCTCTGATCTTACTGACTATTATATTTAAATAATTTTAGTGACAGTCTCAATATTGAAGTGAGCCTGCCCCCTTCGCTGAAAACATATTGGGGAAAAATAAGATGTAAAAAAATCTATTTAGGTATATATTTATATGAATGTATGTAGTTGGTCAGCTGTCTGGTTACCATAGCATGAGTTCTCTTGATGCTTGTAATATATTATATTGTCAGACCCAATATATTATATTTTCAGAGAAGGCATAACTATGAACAAGAAAGTGAAACCTGGCAGAGGTTCTCAAGTCAATGTTGGTTTGCTACAAGATGTTTCTACAGATAAGCTAGTAAGTCCAGGAATCAGGGTTACCGTCAAGATGTTGCCCACAGTAGAGGGAAGTAAGAAGATTCGTGGCAAAATTGTGAGTTTAGCCACACCTAGAGCAGAGACTGGTGTATACTGGGGTTATACAGTGAGAATTGCTAACAACCTAAGCCAAGTATTTACTCAGTGTCCTTATAAAGATGGGTAAGAATGTTTCAACATTTTATTATTTCTAGAGCTTCTTTAAACAGTGGGTGTTTGAGTGAATATCTACAACTGCAGAAGTTGAGATCTCGTCTACAGCTGCCCATTTGGAGTAGAGAATATATTCCATCACTTGGACATTGTCAGAAGTTATGTTAGCCTACCTCTTCGGAGATGACAGGCGTGATGTTACGTTGTGGTTAAACCTAGATTGATTTTTTTGTAATGAAAAGGTTTTATTTGTTTCAGGTATGACTTAACAATTGGAACTTCTGATAGGGGCACATCCATAGATGATCTTCCCGAGAAAAATGTCAACTACAATCATGCTCTTATAGTATTTGGTGGATTGCATGGAATTGAAGCAGCACTCGAAAGTGATGAGCAGTTGCAAGTTGAAGAAGTCTCATTATTGTTTAATCATTACATCAATGTCCTGCCTAATCAGGGTTCAAGAACAATCAGGACTGAGGAAGCAATACTTGTAACTTTAAGTGGTCTTAGAACTAAGCTTAAACCACAAAATGAACCAATGCTTTTTAAAGAAAGTGGAATTGCTGTTAGCAGTGTATTCCCTGAGATGAAAACCAATTTGTCAAACCGGTCAAATACTGAAAACAGCATAGATTTAAGCAAATTTGATTAGAAAAAATGCAAAAAAGTCTGTTGGTCTTTCTTTATTTAAAAATCCTGATAAAAAGTGATTTTCCATATAATTTGGAATGATTTTATAATGTTACAAAAAACAATGCAATATTATTATAATTATGATAATATTGAAAGTTTTTATAACAATAAATAAAATGTGAAACAGATGCTTATAAAACTTACACTATGTAGGTACTATATTGCTTGATTTAGTATTTATTCTTAATTTAATAAACCTGCAAATTTTTACTGCTGCACTAAGTGTAGCAGAATTTTGTAAGATATCTACACAAGTTTTTACAAATTTAGCATTTTTAGCATTCGGTACAATTCAGCTCAGTCCAGTGTAGCACCATAATAACCATATGATAATTCTATTATCACCTATTTTATATATACATAATTCCCATATAGTTATTAAAGGTAGTTATTTATATTTTCTTATCTATGGCCTCTTGAACAGTATCACGTAACAGTTTGATAGTAGTTGCTTGATCTTGTGCCCCTATGACAGCTGTACCAGAAACGATCATGTTTGCTCCAGCCTGTAATACAACAATGTACATACAGTAATATGAATTTTCTGTCTACACCTGGAAATTATATGGTTACTGGGGGGACTAAATGGTTTGTATAGAACTAACTGGTCTAACTGCTGGACTAAATGTCCAATATTAAAGCTCCAATTTTATAACAGTAGTGAGAGAAACATACTCTTTGAAGTGAGGAAAATTTTGTTATGATTAGTTTCTTCTTACAAATAACTTTAATGCTATTCATTAACGTCTCGCTGGATGCAAGATCACTCATTATAAGTAGGATCTGCAGCATTCCTTGACTTACTCAATTGATCATGTTCAGTTGTAATAGTAAGTAAGTATTTAATAATGTAATTGGTATTAATATTAAAAACAATACTGTAGGCACAATAATATTGAAATAATGTTTCAGAACATACAAAGAATGTATGCCACTACGCAACAAAGTAAGTATAAATACTACTTTCAAACTACAAATGGCTACTTGTACATTAAGTTACCATATAGCTTCTCTTTACATTGGGTGCAGATGATCAGGTGTGAGATGTCCGAATTCTTGTCCACTTACTTCAGCACAACATTTTATTGTTGAAGGTCCAACTCCACCATCCACTTCAATGTCCAGAAGAGGATAATGTTCTCTCAAGTATTGTACTTTAGCCATCTGATCATGCATAAATTTTTGGCCTCCAAATCCTGGTTCTACAGTCATTATGAGCACCATGTCTGACACTGATATATACTTTTCAATTTCTGTAACAGGTGTTCCAGGCTTGATTGCCACTCCAACCTGTTGTATCAATTTTAAGAACTTCATTAAATAAAATATAAAAATGTATGCCATAATTTGCCTCCAACATGATTTAATTAGAATGAACAACCACCTCGTTGGATGTGTTGATTGCAAGCATGACTGCAGATCAAGAGATCCTGGGTTTTAATCCCAGGTTGTGCACTATTGGATTTATCTAATTTAGATTTTCTAGCAGTGGCTCGGAATCAGGAAATATGCCTGGTGTATAGCAATAGGTTCACCACCTATTCCATAGTGGGACATATATGTAACTGGTGAAACGTGGGAGTGTTCTACATTCCTCTGCCTACCTCTTCGGGGATGATATTTGGTGGTTTAGAGTCATCAAAGTATACATCATTATGCACATAGCTGAATCTTTCATACCTTCATTCCATTTTCTTTTATCTTTCTACATACTTCTTCCACATCCATCACTGGTTCAATATGGAATGTATATTGATTAACTCCTGCCTCGGCCATTGGGACAATCCACTGCAATCAAATTACAAATACTTAAATAATTTTCCTCCCTGTAATTTGGTCAATATGTATTAAACACCTACAAAATCAATCTCATTTTTAACAGTAGCTAACTTATAATGCTGTATATAATATGTCTGCTCCTTAAAATTTTAAAGATGAGGTTTTTAAAAGATGCTATGCTATTCTGCTTAGGTATCGGTCTATAATATTGTAAACAGCAATATTGGTTGTCCAGATAGCCTTTCAAAATAAATTTTGTAAAGCTCACCTGTTCAGGATTAGAAACCATCATATGGGTTTCAAAAAATGCCTCCTTAATTTTACTGCGAAGACATTTGACCACAGGGTGTCCAAATGTTAGATTAGGTACGAAATGGCCATCCATTACGTCTAAATGCAAATAATCTGCTCCATTATCCAATAACTTTTGAGATTCTTCATACAGCTTAGATAAATCCGAATTCAGTATAGAAGGTCCAATAAGACCTTTCAGACGACGAGTCATTTTTAAACTATGTTATAAATTATTACGCTTATCATCGCAGAAGGAAAACACATGAGGTAACTATTAACTCAAATAAAATAACTTTAGGCTTAGGTTGCAAAGGTTATGTTTTGGTGTCAATTGTGTCAAATAGTGAAGTGTCAACATACTCAACATGTGGGTTACGATTTGACATTGTGGTTATAATCAGTATCAAAATGTAACATTAATATAGTTATCTAATATTTTATTGTAACCCAAAATTTTACCACATTACTTAAGATCTTTAACGATAATTAAATTAAGAGCAAAAGTTTAATATTACGTTTCAAATTAAGTATTTAGTCATGCAATATTAATTAAATTTTAATAATTTATTTTGATTTAACAAAAGATCTTGTCAGATCTTGATAGTATAAACTTACGCTAAAGTATATTTTACTGTACTATATTTTATATGACGAATAGTCGCTTTAACCAAATGTATGTGTATTACAGAGTTGATAGTCGATAGTTTGGTCTGAACGGTGCCATTAAAAATTTACTATGCTCGTTTCGAAGAGAAATGTCGTCCGTAGGTAATTATTTAAGTTTACTACTCGCTGGTATATCAATATAAGTAAATCCTGTATATCTTGACATAATAAAAAAGAATCAGTATATTTTTCCAGTTAAGGATATTATAAGGCGTATCTGAACCTGTTCGAGACCATCTCGATTTAACCGTGAATCCAAACATATATGTACCTTTTTGCGATATAAATGGTTTAAACTTTTATTATAAATGTTACGTTCATCAAAAATCATAGTGTTTCATTCTCTATTTTCCTTATACTTGATAATGGTGTATGGTGATAATATTTATTGTAGTCGAAATTTTTGCAATAATACCAATTTGCACGTTATGTGCGAGTTTCAGGTGAGAATTCGATTCTATGTGAATATAATTTGTATTTGTATTTTAAAGTAAGTTATCATTATTATTGTATATGGATAAGTCAGGATATTCATGGTGAAATATTTTCCGAATTTGATAAAATGAGATTTTAATATACATCGTCATTGGTAGGTATTATTAATTGTTACAGTTTAATTGAAAGCATAGTGACTATCACTTTATTCATCAGCTTATTCCAGTATAAACTATAAGTATAGTTAACTTGGTATTTTTTGTTTGAATTAATGTGCTGTTAGTTTTTTAATGCCATGGAAATGTTAGAGTTACGATATTAAATTACTTACTAACTTTAAACTTGTAAAGTTCGAAGGACCCGCAAGACGCTGTATTAATTATGAAAGAACTATAAAAAGTGAAAGCGACAAACGACATATATTGGACAAAATAAACTCGCGACGGAATAAAATGGCCGCTGGGGAAATACGGTCCTTGCGACCTGCAGCAAATATGATGAAATTGGTATTAAATATAAAAAGACAATTATTTACGGCTACAAACACTCCCGGTTTTTAAAATACATTTAAGAAGTCGTCACTTAAACATTCTTCCACACATATATAATATATATTGATATTTTAGTTGAACCACAAATTGTCTTAATTATTTCAAGTCTTGTCCCAAGTATGTTTGAATTATCAACTAGTTAAAGTGAAACATTTCATTACATTTCTTTCTACTCGCATTACAAAGGTCGAAGTTTTATGTAAACGAAACTATGCAATTTTTAGAGATGGAACGAGGAGCTAGCTATTTTTGCTCAACGATGGGCTGATCAGTGCGTTGCGTACAGTGTACCAGACACAGAAGACACGTGTCGAGATTTGGGTGACTAATTTATGGAATTATTTTTGGTACAGTATCGGTATATTTTTGCTGTGATGAACTTATTCAGGAAGTTTACGTGGGAACACAAAGTCAGGCAGAGGAGTGTTATACACTCACTGTACGTCCCACTATGGAATAAGTGGTGAGCCTATTGCCATACATGGGGCACGTATCCGGAGTCCGAGTCACTACTAGAAGATCTATATAAAATCCCAACAGTTCCCAACTTGGGATTTGAACCCAGGACCTTTCGATCGGTAGTCGCAATTGCATCAACACGACCGACGAGGCAGTGAACTAATACATATTACACCTAATAATAAAATACATCGAGTAACTTTTGTTTAAGTGCTATTGAATTGAATATTTGCAGAAAACACTCCAGTGGGCCAAAATATAGCAACTGTGTACGGAGACGCACCAGGCCTCACACCAATGGCACTAGTAGATTTATGGTATATTCAGGTTCTGAATATAAATTTATCTGTTATATCTCAATATCAACGGTGACTATCACACTATTTAAGCGTCTTGTACACAATCAGTGACATTTTGTAAATTTGATGATGTTATAAAATGTAACTATTTTTAGAGTTCCATATGAATAAAAAAAAGAAACTCGTGTTTGTCCGTCTATTTGTCACAGCCAATCAGCTTTGAAACTACTAGACCAAATAAGTTGAACTTTGGTATTCCTATGCTTTTCCGTGTGCTAAAGATGAAGGTCTAATGTAAACAAGTGAATTTTGAGATTGCGTATCAGACTGTGTCGTGTGGCATATCTAATGAAGGGACTGAGTTAGGGACCTCTAATATATTTTTAACATTTTTCTACAACAGATAATTTTAACTTTATTTAAACAAGAAGACGAAAAGTGACCTCGTCTCCCCCTCCCTATCTCCGAAACTAGAAAAAGATACAGAAAATACTTAGTTCTTAAATATTACAGGAAAACCTATAAGAATACTAGGGTCTTAATGTTATACAAACAAACATATTTTCAGTTGGTAAACATATTTATTTGGTAGCCCGCATGTCCAGCGTTGGGACTATAGGCATACACCGTAGGGGAGGCCTATGTCCAGCAATGGACTGCAATAGGCTGATGATGACTATGATGATGAATCACATTTTCCCGTACATTACGTTTTGGAGATCGTGTGTCTCATTTAGTGCTAAATTTATAGGTAGAAAAGGCAAATCTTAGATTTTATTAAATTTTTTTGACATTACAATATTACTGATAGTTTTATGGACGTTTTTGCACTCGGCAGGTCACAGATTACCGGATTAGATCATTATAATTATTTTACACAACTGATGTGGGCTGAAACTAATCAAGTGGGATGTGGTGCTGTTAAGTTTAAAGTAAGATATTTTAAGAATCTTTGGCGATGTCGGTGCTAAAAAGGATAATAAATTGATTGTATTAAATAGTTATTTCCTTAATTTTAAAGGAAAATTACGCAGCCAGTTCTGGTTGTGTGATAAAAGTTAAACTGTGTTGGAGGCAATCAGAGAGGGATGGATTAACTCCTAAACTTTCATTATGTATTATGTTACTAAAAGCTTTAATATTTTTATTAAGTGAAGCTCTCAAATAAGATTTCGTGTATATTTTCTTAAAGTATTTGTTTTCAGGAACCAATAAAAGGTATAGAAGGCACTAAAAACAGAACGGTGTATAGGCTTGTCTGTAATTTTGCGCCTGCTGGTAATCAAGTCGGGAGTGCCGTATATGTTGACGGATTACCTTGTTCTCGTTGTCCTTCTTCCGCTGTATGTGACACTGAGTTCAACGCTATGTGCAGTAAGTATAATTTTAATAACTAATCTAAAGTTTACATGAAGCAAACTTCGAAAATTATCACTAAAGCTTGGTAATTATAAACGTCTAGTAATTTTTCCCCAATAAATTGCGCTTCATATAATATGTGTCATCATAAGGTCTTTGAATATGTTTCTAAATTATCAAAACCTTTTTTTTAGTTCAAGATACCACAAGAGATGAAATATCGGTGCAAGATGACGCTCCAGTTGAATTGAGACAATATATAAGGACTAAATACGTGACAGTTAGTGAAATAAATAAATCAAATATTAGTAAAGATATTGCGTCTCTGCTGGAGCCAAAGATAGATTATGATGAAAATATTTCGTATAATTTCTTCTCGGACTTTCTTGAATATACAACTACATCTAGTCCGCTTCATGTTACGAATAGCACAATATGTAAAGATGTGCTTGTAGTAGACGAAATTTTCAATTTGCTGAAAATAAAGTTAAGAGACGATCAAACTTTGCGAGATTTATTTCTCACAAATAAGTCATTGCAAAATGGAATTACAGACGAAGCATTTACAGACCCTAGTATAGCGGCGATTGTAAGTCGTATTTACCCCATAAAAGAATCTACGACAACGTCCAAAACAACTGAAAACGAGTATCTAAATTCCACGCTGCTTGCGGATTTAATAGCAGCTGTTATATTCCGGAGCAATGGTAAGTATAGTGAGTTTCATTAATAATAATAATTTATTGAAAATAATTTATATTCAACTTTCCAGATAAAATATCAACGTCTGAAGTTACAGATTCAAATACTCAATCAATTTCGGAAGTAAGTCCTATTAAAATTCAAGCAGAACTCGGAGAAATTAGGTCCAATTCTGAATTCTCAGGTCATTACTTTTTTCCTGAAGACAATAGTGGTCAATCAGACAGTGACAATATAAATAATTATTATGATACTACGGACTTTCTTGTATCAGATGTAGCATTTGAAATAGAGGAATTGAGAAGAAATAAGGGAACAAAGGATTTCTTAGAGGAAATATTAGAATCAGATTTTACAACGGATACTATGTCGCTAACATATGTATAACAATGAAAATACAGGCATCGAAGTAAATACTACATATAAATATTAGTGATTTATTCAATTATGATAGATGATTTTAGTGCTTATGTGGTTATTTTACTAGCATTAACAAACATATCGAAGTGAAAAATTTGAGACAACATTTTCCTTTGCGAAGATAAGAAAAAGATATTTCATTCCCAAAAATTACTGCGAGAGATCATATTTTACGTGAAAGTTAGATGGTGTTTAAAAGTTTTATTAGTTATTATATTTACTTTGGTAAGGATTTGATAAGAAGTTTAGATTTCTGAATTAAGTAGCCAATTTTCTTGCTCTTAAAACGGTTCCTTTCGACAGACATTACAATTGAATATATTTTTATTAGAATTATATTGTTAACATGTATATAAATTAAATGTAAACGTAACATATTCTAACGTATATAAATTATACGTATACATAAATTAAATATTTTGCTATATTATATGTTTTTTTATTTACATTTCATAAGTATAGTACATGTTATTTACATTCGATTTAAAACAAGCTTGTATAAAATACCAGTAACAACAGAATATTGCCTAAGAGTTGTATCGAATTAGCTTTGCTGCAAGGAAATTGTTTATTAGGAATGTTTTTTCTGTAATTTTCCAATTTTTCCATAATTTTACCAAAATATCGGTGGGATAAATCACCATAAAAAATATTGCTATTAGGACATTTATTTTTAAGATTTCCATATTTATAAGATGGTTGTACAACACTATCTATGTTGCTTCTTGTTTTTTTTATTAAACTTATTTTGGAAATGTTATCATCATTATTCCTCCCGGTATTTCCCTTTTTAATACTATGATATTCTTTTTGATATCCAGGAACTAAATATCTTCTGAATCGGTGAGAATTTCTCTTTTTGATACTTAGTGAACGACGTTCGCAATAATCCGAGTCACTTTCATCATTATTGGTAGCGTCGGTTGTCGCTGTTGGAAATTTATTTCTCTCCATAAAATCACGAGTGCACGTAGAAGTGCGAGTACAACCCTCAACATATCCAGGGGGTGTTTTTGACCCCTGATAACCATGCCCGCCACCACCTATCACACTACCGTTACTATCTGTTATTGATGGCGCTGTCCAGGTACATGTAAGTTTTCGCGTGCACTGCTTAATTCGTATAAATGGGGTATTGCTTGTGTATTCTGATGTCGTTTCATTCATTACTCTTCGCCCTATAGCTTTATCTATCAACTCTATTGTCGTTTCTTTTTCTTCGGTTGCATTTCGTACAATAGGTGGTTCAATTTTACGCCTGGCATTATAACTACTTTGATTAAGTTTGCGAAGATGCAATAACTCATCAAAAGACAAATACTTTTCAGTGACAAATTTAAATTTTGAATTTTGGAAATTAATAGTTATTGACTCGGTGATTGCAAGTTTGGACGGATATTTTTTGCTTAGTCGTCTTCTATTGACTAACGTCGTATAACGTAAGCTTTTTAATTGGGGATTTCTACCATTATTAAAGCTATCTAATTGCCAAAATGGTTTGAAACTAGAGACATCTTTAAATTCTCGTTTCTTTCGTTTACTGCAAATAAAATAATGTATGAGTAATATTATCACATCAATATCTTGATACTTAAGACATTTGGTTTACCTGCCTGTTCGTTTGAATGTAGCTACTTTTTTGAGTATAAGGTTTCTTTTTGCGAGATTGATTGATTAGCCAGTCATGTTCGTATTCAGGAACAGAATATGTGTCTTTATGTAATAGTTTTCCACCGTAATTATCGTAACGTTCGGATACACTTTTCTGATTATCTATACTGTCGTCAACTCTTCTGAATAGATTTGGACAGCGTACAGTTAGCCCATTGTCATCTATACATTGACAATTCAGCTTATACCGGTCTTGAGTATTTGATGTTAAACATGTTGTACTATAGGTTTCGCACGCACACAGCTCATGTGAAACTATATGCTCTACATCGTTTGTCACTGTTGCCGTTTCACTTTCTTGTACTGTTAATTTGCATTTGTGTCGTTTACCTCTTGTGCATTCATAAGCAATTTTATTGTAAGGTCTTGTTGAACTGTATCCGCAGTCATTAAACAAACATGCAGTGCTACGGGTACATTTTTTATTATAGTTGTCATTTCCATTACGATCTTCGGAATACGGAGTTGAAGGAGGAATTCTAAATGCGTGTTTTCTATAGTCTTCTTGATTGGTTTTCCAAGGTTGATTGGTGTATTTGAAATTATGAGAATGATATATTCTCGAATGCCCCTTCTCACGATCGTGGAAATAGTCTTTGTAATTACTAGTTTTATTCGTACGGCTTTCCCAAAAGTTTGCTTCTTGAGGGCTTTGAGTTCTCGCTAAAATATATTTTAGTAAAATTTTAGTGACAAAACAATTTTTAATTGTTATAAAAAGGGTAGTGGTTGATGATGCAATG
>DWFO01003490.1:0-12243 GCA_018246595.1 Mimoniades nurscia nurscia | reverse complement strand
ATGAATGATCGAGTTTTGAATAGCTAAGTGGTTTTCAACGGAACAATGTTGTTAATTGGCAATTTTTTTGCGAAAAAGTATTAGAATTTGTTAGATTATCGGAATTCATACCGCCTAAGTTATAATGTACATAATTATGTCCACAGATTGTATGTATTAGCATTCGATTTTATTAAATAAAAATAGTTTTTGAATCAAATTCATTTAAGGCATAAAATATAATTATGTATCGCACATGTAGTCCTCGAGGCTGGAGAGAATTGCTTAAAGTAGGTAAATAAATTTAAAATATCAAATGATAAAAAAAATTGTTTTACAGCACAGAGATCGCTCTTCAGTTTTTTAAAAACAAATACATATTTTGATTTTGTTATATAAATACCTAAAGCATAGTAACATGTGTTCTCCGATTCCGTAGAACTGCAAATCTGTCATGATCCTAGCTGCAGGTCATTGTACTATTTTAGCCAGATATAAATGAGAATGACATATTCCGATATATGAAGGTATATTGTATATATGCTACATGACATACGTATATTTAGTTATTGATTTATTTGTTTGTGTACTTGTACTGGTAATGAGCATAATTATTCTTATTGATTTTATTTTAACCGCTATTTCAAATTCGATACTAAATGATTATAGGTAATTTTACAAAACCCTTGATATTACTACATTTTGGAAAAGTTTCAACGTAAATTATAATGTTTTAAAATCCAAAACGTACCAACGAGTGAGGCGTACATATACACAGAGGATTTAATTACGGTATTAAAAATTTTTGTAAACGTCAGAGCCTGTTCCAACACAGAAAAAAACAGTAGTAGGTACATAGTATAATTTCCAGCCAACATGAAATCATTAATAAAAAAACATATAGTCAACAATAAATATAAATTCAAATAAAATTGTTCGATAAACAATTTTCGAGAACCATTGTGATTTGCGAAAAAACACTTTTCCGATAATAGAAAAAAAAACAAACGAGATTTACTTTCAAAATTCCGTTTAACAATGCCCATTATCCGACCGAACTCTACCAACGGGAGAGTCATTTTATAAACAACAGCGCGCTCTCAAGTACCCTCAAATAGAAGCGTGGAATTATTCCGATTCCAATAATGATAATCCATTGAAAATATTCCTTAAATATTCGTTACGGGATAACGTTTCGTGTAAATCTTTTACGAGTGCCGCGAAATTGTAGTCTCGACGCGGTATTGTTCGACAATGTCACATTAGCATTATGTTTTGTTTAGTATTATAAGAGATGTCGGGACCAACGTATCAAAAATTAATATAAATTAAATAATTAATTAGAGAATGCAAGAAGCCTAGTGTTCTAGCGATAACTTTAGGTATTGTAATAAAGTATTGAAATAAAGCGTAAATAAATACAAAATCGAACAAAATGTAATAAAAATTATCCCCGTAGCGACTGTTTAAGTTGTCGGGTTCGACTTCGAGATTATATATACATACATACATGTAAGTACCGATGTAGTACACCAATAAAGAACACCTAGAAATCTTTTCACCAACATTTTATAATTAAAACATAACGTATCAAACGGCATCGACGCCTATGATTGGTTGCAGAATGTTAATACCGTAAGTTTCAATTCGCTGCTGGGTACTGTCACCGCCCCTTTCCGGGTCGTTAGACGCGAGATTGAAAAACCTCAGTGCAAGCCGAATTTTCGGTTTAACACCTCGCAAACACAGATATTGGCAAGTGATTTGGTTCCATTATTGATGACTGGCCCGTTGGTTGAATGTTTATAGGACCTTGAGAAGACCTTGTTTAGTGTCTGGATGAAATAATAATAAACTATACAACCAATATTTAAAAATATATGTAACTTTTCAACTGTGTGGTATTAACATCGTTTGATTAATATTAATTTGGATTGATAATGTCCCTGTCTGAATTGTACCAATAGAAGATATTATTATACTTATATAGACGAGGTACAAGTGTTATTACAATTTAATTCAATAAGGTTTCGTGCAGTAAATAGTATTTGTGTTTCTGAATTATCACTATTTGTAGAAGTAGCCAGCAGGTTGCGGGATTTCGAGGCCTACGCGTCGCCTACGGGGAGCAGCGTAGGCGGTTCTGGAACCCGTGCCCTGGGATCTCTATCCCGTAAGCCTAGCGTTGGGATTATGAGCGAAAATTCCTCAGAGAAGGCCTGGTTGCTACATTCCACTACTGTACATAGGCTTTCCCTGAGGGGTTATGCAAATAATCCCCACGCTGGGCACGCGGGTTGGGGATCGCAGAGCACAGCTTTTTGCACCGCCTATGCTGTTGTCCATATGCTGTTAGGTTATGTAAATGTGCCTGGACAGGCCGCGCCATACCGCGATATGCCAGCGCCGAGTTCAGTCGCCTCTTACGACACCCTGTATCCCGGCACGGGGTCGGGGGATGTATTCTTATTGCGCGCCAACACGGATGTTCACGGGTCTGTGTAAATTACCCTACATATCGCACAAGCACACATATTAAGATAGTTTATTTGACTTTTTTTTAACACCGTCACTTTTTTATCGGAATCGAATCGGGCCACGTCGAACGAGAGGCGAGTTAGTGGCACGCCTGTACCTATTCATGCGCCATTTGATCCAATTACTATAGTCAATGAACTATGAATATAAATTTAAATCCGATAAAATTGTTCAGTTATTGCAATAGAAATTTAATGGAATAGAAGTAATAAAATTCTATTCAATGTTTTTTAATGAATGTACTTTAATTATACAGTTTCAAGAAATGAAATAATTTCTCTATAGCGATACGACTTTCTTATGTTATTTTATATTATGTTATTTATAGATCGACACCTATGAGTTATGTGAGTCCTTCAGTTGAGGTTGATAATATCATCACATCTCGTAACGCTTTTAATTTAATTTAAATGCTTAAATTCAAAATATAACGTTTTCCAAGATCAACAGATCTTGCCCTCTGGAGCACGAGGACAAACACCGCCAGTAGCCAATTATACGAGATACAGTGGCGGTCGACCCTTTGTCAACTTCATAGAACATTTACAAAAGCCAACATTTTGTATTTTGAATTGAAATTATTAGTATTTGGCCATCATTGTGATAAAATCGTTCGTCGGGTGACTATGGGTCTCTCCTCACACCTTAGCGTTTTATTTACTTCAAATAAGTAATAAATTTAAAGTTAACTTCAAGTTTCTTCTTTATCATCAATTTAATCTCTTTACAACTTATTCTCTTTCTTGTCTTCTAGTCTTCATAACATTGGCTCATAGTTGATATTTTTTTGTAAACTATCAATTTAGAATCTAATACCTGTCCAAAATCGTAAATTGAAACTTAAGTATAAATTCTAATACAAGCAAGTAAGAAACACTGCCCTAGTGGAGGCACTAGTTCCCACCCCTTTCCGGGTCGTTAGGTGCGAGATTGAAAAAGCTCGATGTAAGCCGAACTTCCGATTTAACACCTCGCAAATACAGATATTGGCAAGAGGGTTTCCTTTTTAGAATGGAAGCTTTTTAGAATTCGCACCGAGTATTTCCTTATTTCAAGTTGAAACTTTCTAGTTAGTGCCAATAAATTACGTTAAGTATTAAGTAGGTGTAACAGTAAACTAAAAAAGGGGTTGTAACAGTAAACTAGTGGTAGTTTCATCTTGATGTACAAAAAGTGTTGTAAAGAACCAATTTTGAATAAATGATATTTGAATATTTGATTTTGAAATAAAAAATGCGGTCTTGTCATAGGTACAGCTGTTTGCAGAATGATTTTTTATATTATTTTTTCCTCGTGCTATTCCTAATACTCTGATATCATGATATCGGCGGGGTGCTTGAAACGAGCCTCCCCGAGCGGCGATTACGTCTGCTTAAGTATGAATGTACACTGCCCGGCGCACTCTGGACATTGCGACTAAACCTTTCACCACGATGGCTGATCACTCACGATCGGTAATCGACTCAACGACGAAGAAGATAACACTGACATTCCACACTATAACACTGAATTAAGAAAAATGTCGTTAAATTAATCATTCAAGTTGACAATGGACCTTCTGGTTAACTACTTGCTTATTATAAATCTAAATATTGTAATACTTAATGAAAACCCAGAGATCACGATAATAAATTGCAATGCATTTAAAGGCGCGACCCGTTTAGCACGGTGGTCACTGTGTCAGCTTGTCTGTCGCTCAGAGCGCTCCGGATTCAATTTCCGGGCGGATGGGTATTTGTATCTAACATTTATATTACAACAATCGTATATCGTTAAGACGACGTGCTTTTGGTACATGGCGATAGTTGGCGACCGCTTAGAGTGGGTAAGGGAAAGATGTATCTGTAGACGAATAGAGGTCATAAACAAAGATATCATAAAGAATATAGGGGCTATATAAAGACAGTAAACGAATGGTCTAAATACATAACATTAACCACGTAGCCAGACGTCGTAGACTGATAATTAGCCTGCTGGCCAAACCGTTACATCACCTGCCTCCGTGCGCAGCGAACTATGCCTAGAGGTGGCGACGTGGCCTCGTCAGCGTACATATACATACATATATGTATAAGGCTTTTGTTTGTTGATTTTCATGATTATATTTAAAATTCTTAGGAATCTTTGCTTAAAATTATGTAGACAAACGGCTGACTTTTTTGTAGTGGTGGTTAGTGAAGTTGACTGTTAATATCGGGGTTGTCGATTCGATTTCCACTCCGGACAAATATTTGTGTGATGAGCAAGAATGGTAATTTTGTATCTAGAGTTGAAAATTGTTATATTATTATGTATTATATCTAGTTCATAATCAGTCTTGGTCAGTCTCTCAAAACTTGAAGTTAACATTTTTTTATTCATCTTCATGACCCTGTTTCCGATCATTGCTAGATCTGTCTAGCTTTTCAAATAGCACGACACTGGCCTCGTTCTTCGTCTGTTCGATTCGAAAGGCAGTTACGTCGCGTATATCGCCTAGATGGAGGGCGTCTCCACTCCAGAATATGTCTACTCCAAAGTAATAATTTAATGTTTTAATTAAATGGCAATAGGCTCACCACCTATTCCATAGTGGGACGTAAACGTAACCGGTGAAACGTGGGAGTGCTCTGCGTTCCTCTGCCTACCTCTTCGGGGATTACAGGCGTGAAGTTACGTACGTTTTAATTAAAAATATTAATAAAAAACGAAACTCATTGTCGTTCAAAATAAATCAATTTGTTTCGAACGACGCGACGTCACCAATAACATTACTTTCAGCAGAAAACCGAGTTTCCGCATTTAATTCTTTCATTAAACTTGATATCCAATTTCGACGAATGTCGATAATTGGCAACTCAAGCACTAATTGGCTCGGGTACGAATCATACGTCTGTATGTACGTAGTTTATTAATTAAGCAGATTTTCGGTTTCAATACGTAAACAATGTTCGTGTTTTAGTGCTGTCGATATCGAGATTTTTTTTCCAGCCACGCACAGCACTAGCCTATTTTTTTATAAATTATCGCATACGAGGTAAACATTAGGTTATGAAATTTACACTAGTCCTCCATCATAATTGGACGTGATAATCAGAAAATTATTAAGTTTGTTAGTTTGTCTTTTATTTTTAAATATTTCTTTCAACGTAATTTTAATTTACCTTTCGGTATTTTTGTTCAGTAATCTAACTGTTACATTAATGTAATTGTAGTTTAGTGTTACTATCGTTGCAAGCATCTAAAGTATAACTTTCAGTACGATGAAAAATATTTTTTTACAGTTAACTATGATCTAGGCATGTATTCTTGCCTGTGTACGCGGGCGCCGCTGGCTGGGTCTACAGAAGTAGTAAACAAGTTCCTGTGTCCCAGCCACCCAAGGCGGAAGAAGTCACACCGTGGGGTTTTAGCTGGTAGGAGTCCGGCATAACCATCTGCGTCTCCCCGTGGTGCAGTGGAATCCATGACGGATTTCCCCACGAAAAAAAAAGGCATGTATTCTTATGTAATTCTTATTTATGTTTGCTGGCGACTTTATGTTCAATTATTACATAAGCATTTAGATACCTAAGTGACCTGAGTGAAGTAAAATTAGACAGAGGCAAGAGCCCGGTGTATGGAGTACATAAAAATTTTATTGTATCCTCGCAATAATACTTGTTATTTGAATGGAATTTTGTTCAAGCGGCAATCTACACTTTGATTGAAATTCCCTATAACAATACCGATTTCAATTATTCTAAGCTGAATGGCTTAGGAAAAAAGAGAATAGTTATCTAAAAAAATTATGGTTGATTAATTTTTAATTTTTAATTTTAGGTTTATTAATTTTTAATAAATTAAACTTAGCTTCTCACATGCAATCTTTACATCTAAGGAAATTATTTTTACGCTTTTCATATAGGGCGTCATATTAAATTTCATTCCTCATTTTAAACGACGACGATGGTTTTAAAGGTCTTTCAGGAGTACCTATAATTTATACGAATAGTAGTTAAAATTTTGGCGAAATGTGTGATGAAGGAAGAATGACACGGATAAGTAACTAACGTCTATTTATGTCACAAAATACGAGTTATCCACAGTATAACTCCGCAAGACATAGCTACACAAAATGCAGCTGTGCAGCGCGCAGCGCTTCGTAATAAAAATATGCTAAATAAAATTAAAACTCTAAATAGTAATTTGCAACCACGCGTACTTCGTACGGCAGTCATGCTCCAGTTTTCTGAATGCAAAGAAAACCCCTTTTCAAACGGCTCGCCGCATATTTCCTGGATTTTCGGTTGGAGTCAAAGAGATTATATGCGAGATGTAATTTTGATCAAAAAGTCTTTATCGCTTACAAATTTATGCAGCGGTCGCTCGCTGGGGTTACAAAACAATTAACAAAAAAAAATAAAAAATAACAGCTCAACAGCAACCATTGCATAATATTTTAGGAAACATTAAACTTTTTTGCTTACAACTTTATGTGCTGTATAGTAAGTAGTGCACTGTACTGCTTTAATGTGGATGGGAAGAGTTACGGATTAATGTCAGTTTCTATGAAATTTAGAAGATTCTAAAAGAATATAGCTTAAGTGAAGCGAAGTAATTGAAAAAGGAAAATCGCTACGATTATATGCATAACGTTTTGCCTACGTAAACTCTAATTCTGCAGCTAAATCGAATTATATCTATAGTGCAGTATTTCTGTAATAGACATTGTTGTTAAAAATAATATTATGTAAATTTATAACAGAAGTCAATCAGAAGCTGCTGACGCGAAGTTAGCTAACTTGAGGGAATAATTTAAAAATTTTCCTAATCCAATGTTATGACGCGAAGTGTCAAAGTTACCCGCGTCATGATATGAGCGTATTGGGAATAGCGCGAGGACGTTTAGCCTTCACATCTGTAATAATATTATAAATGTCAAAATAGTTCAGTCTATATACATATATGTACGAGTATGTGCTACGTTCACGTCATAATCGATGAATCGTTCACGTTGAAAACTGGCGTGGGAATGGATACAGCTTTTAAAAAGCGACCTTGATAACAGTGAAATATTTGGAGATGGATGTATGGATGGGGGTGGTTGGATTGCTGTTTGTTTTCCACCCGAAGAAAGTCATCTTAAACAGTCTAAGATTCAATGATGAGTATTTATTTCTAATTTCGTTTAATAAGCGAACGTTACAGTTACTGATAATATATGTAAACAAATCCAGTTTTCAAGTATGATATGAAGAAAATAAGAATTGAACATTCAGTCATTTAGATCCATCCATCATTTTTTACTTATAGCGATAAAACTAAAATTATGTCATACTATGTAGCAAAGGTTAGGGGTTGGATAGACAAGCTATCGTAATATTAATAGAAAAATGCCATCGGCCCGATCCCTTCGCATTACGTTCACGCTTTACCGAATTTCATTGCTCGATATATTAGAAGTCGATATTCGTTAGTCGCATCACTAGATGGCGCTGGTATAAAGTTTACTAGATGTGGTACACGTAAACCTTTACGTTAGTAGGTACCAAATACATTGTAGTGTAATGTAGTAAAAGAAACAGTAAAAAAAAGTAAATTCACTCCTATAACCCCCGAAGAGGTAGGCAGAGGAACATTCCTCTGCCTACCTGTTCTACATAGAACACTCTCACGCTTTACCAGTTTCTTTTACGTCCCACGATGGAATAGGTGGTGAGCCTATTGCCATATACCGGGCACTTATCCAAACTCCGAGCACACTACTAGAAAATCTAAATTAGAAATTTTTTAGCAGTGCTCGACCTGGGAATCGAACCCAGAACCTCCCGTTCGGCAGTCGCACTTGCACCCACACGACCAACGAGGCAGTCAATACAGCTTCTGTGAAATACAACCGAAAACTATTGCAGGATGTCGTTATGTTCTTGTAACGTTTACATGTAATAAAACAAGTTAAATTTACAATCGCGCGGTTTGGTCCCGTTATTTTCATCATTGTTTTATATGTAAAATGTTACATTGCACTTCAATTTGTCACAAACAATTACGTAATTCGGTAGACACGTCAAACATACTGCCATCTGAATCGTTACCTTTAAGTTAAACATATTTTTGTATAACGTCTTCTGGTAGCGTATTTTTTATATTTAATTCAATGCATGTAGGTCGCTTGGATTGTGTTAACTAACTTAAAAAAATATGCTACCAGATATCTGTATAAATAATAAAACCATTTTATACTACTTTATATTAGGTAGACGTCCTAAAACACGGATGGCTCAAGAATACATACCTTCCTTTATTAGACGAGTGTGTATGTCGATGCGCATGATAGTAGATGAAGCGAAAGCAATTTTCCAGGACTATAATATGTATTTGATAATTCTAAACCGCTACCTAACTGTACATAATATGAGCTTTATAAAATACGTGTATGTTACACGGATATGAAAATTTACAAGCATGTACATACAATATCATATTCAAATCATTACCAAAATTGGTGCTAAATGCGACCCATGAAGGCTAACATTGTATGTATCATATCTTAGCATTTTTTGTACCTACTACACTAGTGAAATCGAAATAAGCCAATACAGGCACTTTAGGTTGTAGCAGTTGTACAAATAAAATCTTATAGACAAAATATTTTGATGTTTTGAACAGTTTCAATAAATTATAATAGCGAACGTGTTTCTAAAGAAAAGTTTAACAATTTGAACGACTGTATCGTACCGCGCTATCAAATCTCGTGTATTGAGTCAATTACAGTTATACCTAATAAATAATGCCAATTACATCCTTCCGAATCAAAATTTGGCTGCAATGCATGATAACCTACTTTTTTCTTACACATTTCATGACTAATAACAAGAGCTATTTTTTTCAACAGCCTTCAAATGCCGTGAAGTATGGACGAGTCCGGAATTGGAGCGACTGTTCAATCTGGGACTGGATGCGGCGCTGCTCCTCGTACCGTTCTTCATCATGTCCTTCGCATACTCCCTCATCGTGACCAAACTATGGCGTGGCATGAGACACGAAATCCAGCACAATTTCAATTGGCAGAAGCACTGTACGTTTTTAAACATTTCTTTTTTCTTTTAAATGTAATTTGTTAATTTATCCACCACATAAATACCGTTTTTATACCCAAGTAATAAGGCTTAAAATAGCATACCTATTATATCTGCTTAATTTACTACTAATCCCGAACGTTCATACATAATTGTTAAAGTTTATTATGACGTAACGACATCCATACATCATCATGACGAACACCTTTGTTTTCCTTGACAAGTTATTCAGCGATAGCTTGATGTGATAGACACTAATTTGTGACCGATTTGTATGAAATGATCACAGTTTAGCTCTTTCAATAATTATCGTAACGAACGCGTGACCGAGCAGCGAACGTCTACAAATTTCCAATTAATTAACAATCCATTTAGGAAATGTTACTGCTAGCGAAACTTTCGTCCGTGTTTTGTCATGAAATTATTGCTACAAAGGATTTAATATGAAAATAAACAAAGTTCAATACTATTAGACAGACATCTAGCCATATGACACAGTTCACAAAAAGAAACAACAATATTTGTTTATAAATTCCGTCATATTTATAATAAATTTGGTACATGTTTACAATTACAAATTTTATAGTACATCTATTTTCACTTTGTAAAATAACGAACCATTGTAATGTTACATTTAAAAGTGATGAAACATGGTACAGTTACATTTTATAGTAATGAAACAATGTAAATTACCATTTTAGATTAAGCTAACAAGAATAACTTTCTCTCTTATACATATTCACGACAAGTTAGATTTAGCCATTATGGTTCCTAAAATTTGTAATTATACAACTAATTATGTAAAAATTTACAGAAGGAAACGATTTGCAGTACTCTATTTCAGTAATCAAAACTCAAAAATATTGGTTATCAGTCCAAAAAAAAACCGTCAATACTGCTTAATATAAGTTACCAACTTCACATCGTATCAGCTTCATTGCTTATAAAATATTAATCGGCTCGTATCCGCACATCAATAATATATTATTATGCCATCACAAAATCTATTGTAATCTTTTCGATATTCAGGGAATATTAGTATATTTAAGCTTCTAGATAGTATTGAAATATAAATAGGGGTAGAGTTTTCCAAGGAATGCGTTTCGTTAGAAATTTCTTGTGGTTTTATAATATTTTAGAAATATGAAAAAAAAATTATTAATCAGGGATACTGACAAATTTGATTAATTTTTTTCAAAGATCAACCCAACAGTTTCATTTACTTAGCCAACATTTCACGTTCACGTTTAGAAACACCAATACAACAGAGATAGGTTAATTGATAAATTAATTTAGCATTGATAAATTATGTTATATTACTTAACATAGGTAAATTCTGCTTTATTATTGACCATTGTGGTAAAAACGGTATCCTAAATAAAGCGATGTATTTATGAGTTACTTTTAATCAATTTATTTTTATTTTTATATTAAGGTCCTAAATACTTAAGTACCTCAGTATTATTACAATCTAGTCTAAACATAAGACTAATAAGTAATTTTATTTTAAGCTACACTTCTAATATAATTATTTCTAAGAAAATGTCCGCTGGCACTATCTTAGTCTCTTAAGGGGAAGTCACTTAGTTCACGTGATTTTAGTAAATACTTCACTTATTATTTTTTTAATTTAACACTACACTACACTAGTGTTAAATGAATTAAGTACATTATGTTGTTGTTGCTGGTGATTACTTTTTCCCGATTACTAAAGAATTTTCAATCAATGCTACTTCCTCATTTTACTGTTTAGAAGTAGATATAAAAGTCTTCTAAGTAGTCTATTTATGTACTTCCAAAGGGCTCAAGATATATTTAAACAAAATTTTAACAAAGTAAATTCTACTGTTATAAGGAAACAGATACCGATTTTCTTATTAATACTTTCTGGGTTAAGTAATACAAATTAAATTAACGTTAGAGAATTAATTTTGTGTAAGGGTAAAAGTATTTTTTGTCCTCTAAGTGAGCAGAGAAGAATCGTGCAAGACAAATCATCTGCTGTCAAGTACACCAATACTTCAGAGTGGGTCCTCGGAAGTTTGCTGCAAGAACAATTGGAATGCGAAGAAGTCGGCCAAGGTATGTCTACTTTCCAAACTTAGTTAACCGCTTTTTTATCCGGGTTATAGATATATTTCAATAACATGCCGATTATGGTAATATGCATAAAAAAAATCGTTTGCATAACGCAAACGCTATTTTAAAAATATCTGCACATAGTGTATAGTGTAACATTGCAATGGAGAAATCCGTCGATTTTAGGGGTTACAGTACCGGACCTGGGAATCTAACCCAGAAACCCTCGATCAACAACCGCGCTTGCAACCACTCGAGTAACGACGCTGTCAAGTAACCAAATACTTTTTATTTGTGGTCAAAGTGTAATTATATCTATTGTCTCGTCATGCTCGATGCCTTCTGATTTCGGATTTGTAAGATCGCAATAGTTATTTATCGTAAAAGAAAGTATAGTCCTGTTAAACTGCAGTATACATGTCGTTTACGTCGTCGTTTGAAATGTGTTCGAACCGATAACTTTCCTAATAGATAAATTTTGCGAGTGCGACTGCCGAACGGGAGGTCCTGGGTTCGATTTCCGGGTCGGACATTACAAAATTTTATAATTTAGATTTTCTAGTAGTGGCTCGGAGTCTGGATAAGTGCCCGGTATATGGCAATAGGC
>DWFO01003489.1:0-12244 GCA_018246595.1 Mimoniades nurscia nurscia | reverse complement strand
AAAAATAAGGATGCAATCTTGTTTTTATTTTTTTCCAAATAGCCCCTCGTTTCTCAAATAGCCCCAATGTACGGTACCTAAATACGTATTCAAGTTTACGTACGTATACGTACTTGTATTCAAGTTTAAATACTCAGTAGATACTGGCGTAGCCAGTAGCAAATAGGCATTATCTCTAGCCAGAATCATATTCGAAAATACAAAAGCAAAAAATAAAACAGGCCTACTAAAAATACCCAAGAATTCAGATCCTATCCAGAACCACATTCCCGTGTAGATATTCTATTTCGAACTTAATCCTCATCAGTATTACTTAACCACGCTACGATAACTTCATTAGTCCACTTGAGCATACTGGCTTAAGCTAATGCCATGACAACATCCTCGAGAAAGCATTATGTCGCAAACATTTGTATCGGCGAGAAATAGACTTAAAGTTTTGGTTACAAGTCCGAAATTACCATGGCAAGTGTGGAGATCTAATGAAGATACGGTTAGCAGAAATATCAAAATGCCCATTCACGCGATGCAAGGTGGCTGCCTCTCAAACCACAACTTTAAGAGCTCTCGCTACTATTTTTAGCGTCAAGTGCCCTCAACATTCGCATATACAAAGTCGTACACTCGACTTGTTAGTTGGTAAGTGTGTCTTGTCACACTGGAGAGCTGAATAACACATTGCGTTTTAAGGTCAGGATGTAACGCAGTCAGGAGTGTGAGAGGTACAGAAAAAATGTTCTTTGTTACGCATTATCGTTTTTTAAGGCATATTTTAATGCCAGCAAGACAAGTGAATTCTGTGATTAAAGCATCTATACGTATGTATATTCTTATCATAATTTTGACGGGTTCGGTTAAAAATAACATTTTCCTTATTATATGGTGTTTTTACTTGATTCCTCGATACACAGGTGCAGAGGAACCTGGACCAAATTGGTCAGATACTTGGCTGCTAGGGGAGTCAGATATCTTCGAAACCGACTTGCGTATGAAGAGAGTGAGAATTGTAGAGGAAGCGGGTCAAGTATGTAACGATAGACATATTTAGTACTTTACACTCTCTCCACACTCTGTGAGACCTAGCGTTTGGTGTAGTAGTATTTTAGCGTACAACGTTCTTTTAAAACAGCGGTTATTAAATCTCGGATGAAATCAATCATGTCGGGCGCCACTTTATTCAGTTCATTTCATTCCACTGACAATTTGAGTACATTAACTCATTAGCAACGCTCATTTAACCGATCCAATCATGTTCGTGAACCAGACGAAACACAATCCAGTTGTGACTTTTTTCTCTTTGTTAAACCATGATACGTACGAGTAGGTATATCGTAAGTGATCTAGGTTTGACAGGTAAAATACAAATCAACAGCGCCCCACACCAGACTTTGTCCTTCATTATCTCTCTCTTTATTTTATGTATATCCCCATCTCTGTCTCTAATTCTGTCTTTCTCTCTATTTAACATTTTTAACTGTCAAGCGAATGCAATTTGCAATTTACGGAAAAATGTTCCATCAACTTAAAACTCTTCCGAGTAAATAATAAGCACACAATAATTATACATAATGGAAGATTCCCACGTGATGCATGATTGATGGTATTGGTGATTCTTCTACAGGGTAAATTGACTTCTGTTGACTGAATATGAAGAAAGACAACACGAGGAATCCTGAACACGAGAGAATGAATAAATGTCCCAGACTAATGAGCTTCACTCACCTGTCAGATGTGACACCGGCTATGACGACCGCCCAGTCGGAGCCGCACCAGCCCTGGTCGACGACCGGCGAGATGAACCGCGGCCAGCGCTGCCTGGCGTCGAAGTTGGCCGGGTACGGTATCGACTTGTCGTACCGGATCGATCCCATACGCTTCGTTTCCGGACTTAAGTTGAACGTTCCTGGAACATTCGTTCGATCTAGTTACGGGCCTATACAAAAATTGACTACTGACCGGGAACACCATGCACAATGCATTTGTACATTATTACCGCCTTTTGTATCCAACATTAACATAAATCTAAATAGAAAATTCACATTACTATTTATCGTCCAGCCATCAGTTAAGAGATAGACTGAAAACAGGAAGTGCCAAATATCTTGAAGTGAAACAAAAAAGTTATTCGAAAACTGCAAGAGATAGAAGCTACGCTGTAAATACTGATGCAAGTGATCCACTGCATACAATAAACGGCGAAAGTTGCCTGCCCGGAGAAAGTAAGCTTAACAGAGGTTCACTTTCATATATCTAACAATCGTCCATTCTTTTGCCGCGGTCTAGAATCTAGATCGTCTAAAATAGATCTTGGGTCACCCGATAAACTGAGATGTATACACCGGCTGCATCTGACCTAGTGTACCTACTAAATGCAATTTTTATTCTATTTTTATATAACAACCCTTTCTTTTTACAATCCTATTTAGATGTAATATCACGCTTGTAAACTCTGAAAAGGTACGCAGGGGATTGTGGTGCAGTCCCAAATTCTACCAAAACTATTTATATTTACATGTATTGTCAATAATGAGCGCTGAATCAAAAAAAAAATATTAACATATAGGTATGACGGCTAAAGTTAGATATTCATGTTTCCACTTTACAAAACGTATGATTCCCGAACAAAGACAAAATGAAGTACTTATTACCAAATATCAATTTCAATGACCTATTATAAATGTAACATTTATTTCTATTATTATGCAAATTGGTGTCTGTCGACGAAAAGCAATTATGGTCACATATTATCTATGATGTGCATTAAATAAGTATTAACTGAAATTAACCTAAGTAATTCCCATACAATCGTATAATCCTTAACTTATTCTTTAGTGGATTTGACACAGTACAAATATTCTAATTTTTCTCAAAGCTGAAGCTACATGCAGGCCAAATGCCATTACAATCGATCCTCAATGAAACTTAAGAAACCTTGCCCGCCCTTCTCCTACAACTCACCCAGTTTGTAGATCAGTGCGTCTTTCAACTTCTTGCCGTAGAAGTCCGAGTAGTTGTAAGCCCTCCAGCTGAGGCCTGGCTGGTTCACGCCGTACACCACGTCGCCGCTCATCAGGCACACGTCCCGCTCGCACTCCCATGACGTCACGCCTTCGGTGTCCACTGAGCACAAGCTGAAATTACAGTGTACTTTAGTCACAATGTTTTTGGAACTTAACAGAATGGAAGGTTCGAGAACCTGTTACAAACGATAGGATGGTAATTTTACTAAGATGGTAGTTCTTTTAAAGTTGTC
This sequence comes from Mimoniades nurscia nurscia, assembly GCA_018246595.1. NCBI lineage: Eukaryota > Metazoa > Arthropoda > Insecta > Lepidoptera > Hesperiidae > Mimoniades > Mimoniades nurscia. The sequence goes on along the minus strand of DWFO01003489.1, from coordinate 8,991 downwards.
TTGACGTTTAAAGAATAATGATGATTAAGAAGAAGGCATTTCTTCTGTCACTAATCATTATCTTCTTTGGACCGTTTTTTCTTCTCACCATCGTATGCAAATTTCCTCACAAAATGAGAAGAAGCAGGTAAAGGCTTAGTGGTCTACGCTGCCCAATACACATAGGTGTTATCTGGATATATACTCGTAAAAAACGGTTTCAAAATAATGTACATATATCAGTATAAAGAGACAAAGTGTAGGAATTATTAACTAATTAATATTATAACAATAATTTTTCATTATTCTGTACAATCATTATTCTTTAGAACGTAGATTTATTATTCTTTAGAATAATAATTAATTATTTGTTAATAATCATCATCCACATATCGAAGGATACCGGTTATGTTACAGTTTTTATTAATACGCAGTAATTATACTAGTATAAAGCTAACTGGTGCATTCATTATCTTGTTAATATCAAATCCTAAACGTTATAAAAATAGGGCCTTAGAAACTTAGAACACTACTGTAATGCTGAAAGCGATTAGAAATGTCGAATTAACTGCTAAGTACCTACAGATCGCATAAAAAGCAGTTGTTACATTTTATCAGATTTCTGGTTATATTTCATTATAATAAGATCTTAAATTGTTCCTTTTCTCAGAACGCTATGGCCTGGTGCTCTTCAAGACCCATAGACAGCTCTAATTAAAAGCAGACAACACATTGGCCACTTATTAAAATAATCTTATAGGCAATTTATATACACTTATAGGCAACACTGACCATAAACTATTTGGTCGCCCGTCTGCCAGTTTACTGACCAAGTATGTAACAAATACACTGACCGCCCCAATACTCCGCGTTAGAAATATTAACGTCATTCTGTTCCTCAGTGCAGTTAAACAGACAGCAAAGAAATGTCACTTATAATTTAGTCCACCAATTGTTTTAATTATAATCCTAGTGCTTATTCATCCAAGGTTACGGTAAGTTGATATTTCGAATGACAATCTCTAGACACTGTTAGGCCTGGAATCAGAATTGACATACGTGTCTCCTTGGAAGCGATATACGATACATAAACTATATTTATGTCATTATTTCAAAGTAGGTACATTATATAACTATTATGTACATGAAATAATAAAAATATACATGAAAATAACATAAGATACACTCCTTCCGAAAAGTAACATTATATTATACATACGTTCATGTATAATGTAATAATACAGATAATAATAAACTATTTGAAGTGTATTAAAATAAAGAGCAAAGATTCAACTCAGAGTAAAAAAACGAAATAAAAATCCTTAACTTTACACCCAAAGCCTTACGCTTCAACACCTTTTAATTTAGAAAACCTGATTTTACCATTGTGCGCGGTAAAACTGTATAGTACAAAACCAGATAATAGGAATGATGTTACAAATGCGAAGCTAAGCCACAACGAGAACGATTAAAAGGTCAGCATTTTAATTGTACTGACGCGTGTGCCCCACTGTTGAAATCTAACCTAGTTTCATTTAGCTCGATCCAATTGAATAATAAAAATAATACGAGGACATACATAGCATGAGTGTAGTGGTAGGGTTCGCGCATTTATAGCGCGGATATGTTGGCGGCAGGAAATCATAGCGTTCTAAGGTAGATAGCGCGTGCCTCGAGAAAGCCTATTCATTCTTTACAATGAATGGTCCTCAATTTTTTTTAAGAGAAAACGCATTATCCTCAACACATCATCATTTTCTAATCATCATTGTCATATTGTCATCATCACATCACTGTTACGTCATCATTATCAAAGCTTTTGTCATAGCATAACTATCGCATTCGTATCTCCTGTAACATGAGACGTGTTGAAACAATGGCGTAGCGTGGATTTCAGCTTTCCTGGGCGGGAAAAAATGTTGCCGCTCCCTTAAAAGTGCCTTTGCGACAATTTTGGCGAGCAAACGAAAAAGATGTCCGAAAAAAGAAAAAAAAATGTCTTCGGAGAATGGCGGCGATTATTAGACCGTAGGCAGTCTGTGTGGTCGGTATTCTATGAGAACAAGAATGTTAGTAGGTGCCAACCGATCGGCAACGCGTATAAAACATACCTGAGTTAAGACGGTACACTTGTAGAATTTTATAACAATGTAGGAAAATATTTAATATATTTTATAATTATCAGCATTCCGAATACATAATTGGAGTTGCTTGTTGGATATACAAAAATTTAAATTCCATAAATAATAACCAGTAGACTTCCTCTAATGTTTCCTCGTTCGCGAGCTGACCTCAGCAATAGGAAGCCATTAAAATTTGAATAATTGATTGCTAAGTTAAAATGGAAATGTCCTGAACACTGTGTGACTGACTCATAATCTCAGAGTTTGATCCATTGAAATTAAGGCAGTGGATACATGTGATGACGTAACGCTAACATTATCAGGAATATTACCCTTAAGGGGTAAATTGTAGGATGAAACTTTGCAACAAAGTGCCTTTATGTTTGAAAGATACATAAAAGGCTATCATTCATCCCTTAGGAATGGTGGCTGCTGTAAAAATTCTCCATTTTTGTGTCAGCAATGTGAAAAAATTAATACATAAAGTTATAGTTCGAAATAAAAGTGTCACTCTTAAACTTATTATATCATGGATCATGGCGGTAGACACCATTCCATTGAATTCCATTGTGGGACGTAAACGTAACTGATGAAATGTGGGATTGTACTACACTCCTCAGCGTACCTCTTTGGAGATTACAGGCGTGAAGTAAGTCCTCTTTAAACTTCTTACCGCCCATTAGTTAATTTCACTTATATTTGATAACTTATATTGCAGGTGGGTAAGATGGAGAAGCGCAGCTAGTGTCGTATATACATACATACATATGTACATATTACATGGAAGAGAGGCAGAGGTAATGAAAAAAAAAACCTATTAAAAGCCACCAACTTGAAGAGAACACAAAAGAAACATACTAGTAAATATACGAAATTGTAAAGCGTTCCTCGCAAAGCTGTAAAAAAATTAGCATCGTGTATAAAGTTTTACATTGTTCGGATTCATTTGCTTAAATGTTTGTTCGTCTTGAGTTTTTTGGCGGCAACAAAAACTTGAGTGCAACGACCTGGCGGGTTCCAGAGCCCGGTTAAGTGCACTACGTAACTAACACTGTTTGTATAATTTATTAGAAAATGGGTAGTTTATTTCATTTATTGTAAGCTGTTGCGAACGGTATTATATTACTCAGAATGATCGTTGGTATGATTCGTTTAGCAAAAGTATCTACTTTATTGTAATATGTATAACTTAATATTGTAATAATGTAACATCACATCTATACCCCCGAAGGGGTAGGCAAAAGAGCGTAATATTCACAGTTTTCATAAACTTTGATATACCTACGTCCCGTGGAATAGTGAGTGAGGATATTGACATACACCGGACACAAATTTAGACTAATATACTATATACCTACATATAACGATAGCGGTCGACTATATATAACGATAGGGGAGGGGAGATTCAAATATATAATTCATAATACAATATATGTGTTAGAAGGTTTCATTGATGGCTCACAATAAGTAAATAAATCATCAAAAACATGTGTATGATGATTGAGTAAATAGTCAACTGAGATTGGCGTTGAAATCGTCCATCATCTAGACGATTGATTCCTCTAAATTACTGATACAACTTTCCTTGATCAGTGCTCATGGCCGTCAGCCGTTCAATATCCATTCTTACGTCAGTATATTCGTATATTCGCGATGGTAATCTTGATCGTTTCCATGTCAACTGATTTCTTAATGGCATGCATAAGCAGCATAAGATATGTGTGAATGGTAGAGTGATATGATGTCTACCTAAGCGTCCGCCATCATTATCCTGTCTCAGTTTTCGAGCTACAGGAAGGCCTGCCCTGTCATGAACGCCCTCGTGTATTGTATACAATTTTCTTTCACCTACCACTTTCACCAAAGTCATCGTAACATCGTTTGTTAAAGGTAAATACTCATATAACTCAATAACTGGAACGATATAGTGACAAATATGAAGCTATGACGTCACTCATGTCACAAGGCTGTATGAGTTATAGCGTTATAAAATCATGGGGATGTTTTTTGCCCTGGCCGCCTATAGCAGCAGCGTAGGCGGTGCGTGAGGCTCTGCTCTAGGATCCCAAACCCGTATGCCCAGCATAGGGCCTTGGAATGGGATTATGATCATAACCCCTCAGAGAAGGCCAATATCCAGCAGTTAGCTACAATAGGCTTATGAAGATGAACTTTAATACATACGAAACATAATTTCAATAAACATGAAATAAAATTAAAATATATTTGCATTGATATAAGATGTAAGATAGAATATAAAATGGACATTGTCCTAGATGAAGAAGCTGCATACGAGGTAACTCATGGATTGAGATTCCAACTTCATTCTTTAGTAGTGAGGTCACCAAATGATAATTATCTATACTGGAGATTCGAAATTCGACCGTAACTTATTAAATGTAAACATTTAAAGTTTGAACGTCATTGATTTATCGAATGTCAAAGGGTATAACCTCGATAAATCTCATCACTATTGTTCGTTGTGTCTTTATTATTTGACCACTGACTTTTATGTGTATGACATTGACAGAAGATACGGAAACAATTAAATTCTTATTTAATTTAATTTATTTGTAACACATAGTGCATATTACTTTTACTTAGTGATTCTTCATACAAACTCTTTGTTCTTGGTGCCCGCAATTTAAAAAAAAGTATAATTATGTATAGAGATTTCCTTTATGTACTAGTATATCAATTTTATTTTATTTTCAAAATCAATAGCTCTACAAATAATTACAAAAATAATAATAATGTGCCTCGTTGGTCGTGTTGGTTGCAAGTGCGACTGCCGTCCGGGAGGTCCTAGGTGCCATTCCCGGGTCAAGCACTTCTATATTTTTCTAACTTAAATTTTCTAGTAGTGGCTCAGAGTAAAAAGATCATCATCCATTCCATAGTGGGACGTAAACGTAAATGGTGAAACGTAGAAGTGTTCTACATTCTTTTGCCTACGTCTTCGGGTATTACAGGCGTGATATTACGCATAGTAATAATTATACACATGTCATATATCTAATAACTGAATTACATTCTGTGTTTTTTATTAATCAATTAATTTATTAATCAATATAGATATTTTCCACGCAAAAAATATATACGAAAACAAATCTTGAACATGAAATACATTTTGAAAATAACAAATAGTATGTACATACTCTACATACACAGTTAGCAAAAAAGTTAAAAAAAATATATCTGTTTTTAAGAAATATGACTTATTATTGAGATAATGTATGGCATATAGTAAACGGATTTTCCTACGGGAACGAAAACTATTGAAGAAAGGATTTTTGACACGTGTTGCCCTCTGAATACCCCGAAAGGATCTGGCGTGGTTATTTATTAAAAATAACAGTTAGCAACGAAAAGAAACATTGTATATTTAAATACAGAACACGTGCGTTTGTTACGATATAGTTTTAACGACTACGATTGATTCGATATTCAAATGTGGTGACAAAGGGGTGACGTCACGTTTATTTATTTACGTGTCGACCTTGTTTGTGCCTTACACTGTATCGACAAAAAATGTATTACCTGTATATGTGTCTATTTATGTAATGTTTTGGTGTAACCCATTACTCATATAGTTCGACATGTATTCATTTTGGTTCGACATCTTTTAGTGTTACAAGTACGTAAACGAATCCTAAATGGATGAGATTACAACTTTTCGTTGAAATTCTTTTCATAAATGTCTTCCGTTATCAAATATTTATACTTAATTTTATTACACATAAACTTATATAATTATGTAAAACTACTCCAAAAACGTGATTTATTTTCAATATTTTAAATATGAAAATTTTAAATATCAAATCTTTAAATATCAAATAAAACATTAAATTCAAGGTACAATAAGCGAAGATCATTACGAAAAAGCATAAATCTTGCATAAACTTTTCGATAACATTTAAAAAATCGTTTCAAAATGAATGAAGAACGATCATAGCTATTAAATTTAATGAATAAATAAATATAAATATCTCGGGACATCTCCACATACGGCCATCTGTTCCCAAAATAGCGCGAGTCTGTGCCATTGAAATGGTATCTAGATGTCTGATATATGTACATACATGTAAATACATATATACGGATTTTAATATCTGTATTTACACCCCAACACAAAAATACCTGTGCCGATCACACATTTTTAACCTGGGTGGGAACCGAATCGACGACCCTTGGCTCAGGTTACCTCATTGACTGCCGGGACCATCAGTCCAGTCAACAAACGACATACCTAGTTAAATACTTATATTTACATACATAACATAATATAAACATATTATCAAACTGCTTCATTAAAGTGTCAATGCTGTAAATAACGACAAATGCTTTTTTCTGCGCCGTGAACGATATTCCGAACGCCGGCGAGCGGCGCGGCGGTCCGGTGGACATTATGAACTAACTTGGCTGAAAGAGCGCGAGGAATGCGAATAAATAAAGTATACCTACCTCCTATTCTTGGAAGTTTTTAGATTTGCGCTTCCATAGATCAGTTATAACAGAGTTAAACGTTTATATATTTTTTATTACATCTGAATGTTGCCCGGTGTATGGCAATAGACTCGCTATTTCAAGTGGAACGTAAACGTAACTGGTGAAACGTGGGAGTGCACTACACTCCAGTGCCTACATATTTGTTACGTTCCCTTTGTTTTGATTACGTATAAAATTTGGTGTCAGAATGACGATCTAATTAAATACTAAATTCACATCTACTACCATAGCAATGCAAAAAGCACGATACTATTTCCAACAGCATTATGTATACGCGTCCCCGCGGCGTCGGCCAGCGGAGTGACAGATACCATATCACTCGGAAGATTGCAATCTGAAATGCCCAACTTTCAGAGCGATATGTATTAACTTTCACAAAAACGCTGAGGAGATTAAACTGATATCCGAGAAAATACACAACATGCATTTACAAGTGACAGAAGTTTTTCAACGTAAACTGCAGATTAAATATAGATATGTATGTAATGCATATAATATAGTGCATAATTTTTATATGATTGTACATCGTACATTTATAAAATTTAGTTCTTCTTTGCATAAGAAAACACTTTAACAAATGATACAAGATCGGACACAACTCTAACAATATGCTACGGTGGTCCTATCTGGAACCCTATCGCACATTCTAGTACAGAAAATGATTAAAACTATATTGATAACTATATAATGATTAAAAATATATATATTTTCGAAATTGGATTATGTTAAAAATAGCCCGCACTCTGTCATCACCCTACTCTGTGCAGCGCCAAGAATAATGAACTTCACAATATATTTAACTTATTTATTTTTGGGTCACAAGCGAAAGATTTATACAGCACCGACCGCTTTATTGACATTACGTAATAATATTTAACACCAACACGAGGATGTTACGCAAGATGGCGGACAACTTGACACAATTTTATATCCGTATTATGTTCCTTGCGGTTTTTTCTTTATTTATTCATGTAAATGTTGCAGCTAATGGTAACTGTGAATGTACGGCAACTTAACATTTATATGCTAATGTTACGAACGGGAATCGAATCGAAAACCGTTGGCGCAGCGGTCACCAACCGTTTTACCCACAGCCAGCCACTACAACTCTCATTTACATAATATAAATATCCAGCAATCATAATCCTCGATGCAATGATCACTGGCACTCATGTATGTAACCTACGATATATTTTTTCATTAACAAACACACTTAAGATCGAAAGAGATTGTACAAGTGACGTTATACGCGGTTTCCTATTAAAGTTACTCGTAACCTTGACGCATCTCTCTTACAGGACATCTGTAAGGTTACTCAATTAATCAATAAACAAAACGCCTGTTCCGAAGCTATCAAGCTGGAGGACAATTATGTGATATACAATGACTCATGGCACTTTATCATCGACATTTAAAGCGAAATATTCGCGAGATGGCGTCACCGGCGTCATCTACTGACGGTCTTATAGATATGTCATTGACAAAACGCGACAGGAAATATACAACGTATAAAACTGAGGTATCAATTTATGACCGGGCCGTTAATGGACGGGTTGCAAACACGACTCCCGATAGAAAGGTCCTGCGTTCGATTCCCAGGTTCAAGAAGTTCGATCGAGGATTTGTGTTCGGTTGATTGCAATAGGTTCATCCCTATACTTTACGAGTTACAATTCTCTCATTCATTCATTCACTCATCCATCTATCCATCCTTCCATTTGTTCATTTATTCATTCGTTCATTCATTAATTTATTCTACTGGCTTAAAGGTCTTGTATCCAGGCCATTAATATTACAAAAAAAAATCTACATAAGTTAGCCGACAATTCTTATTACCTCCTAAGATGTATCCACCATGTGTATGTGTTAAATTAAATGTATAAAAAGTACGACTCAATATCTTGTTGTTTTACAAGCATTTAATTGATACTAACTACCTTAAAGTCTAGTTAACAGCCATATAGCTCTAACTGAATTAACTGGCACTAATAGTCCTCCCACAATCCTGTCCGAGGTTCGCTGTTGTTAGCCATAAGAGGCAGCGGCCACTTGTGACTGTTGTCATTCATTTGTCACCCTCTTAACATAAAATATACATATTTTAGATAAATAAATATAGATTTATACAATTATTAGCATTATATCGTGACGCCAGGTCTCCTACCGATGGAGCCAGGTGCCATATACCTATCTCAATCCTTACAAACCTGAAGTGCTTCTACATTAATCCCTCTTTCCATACAGCGCGCTGTATCTGAGATATCCGAATTTCGGATACCTCAAATTTAATTTTAAAACTAAAAATCGGACACTACTAAAAATTTTCTAATTTAGATTTTCTAGTAGTGGCTCGAAGTCTGGATAAGTGCCCGGTATATGG
>DWFO01003488.1:0-12247 GCA_018246595.1 Mimoniades nurscia nurscia | reverse complement strand
AACTGGTGAAACGTGGGAATGTTCTACATTCCTCTGCCTACCTCTTCGGGGATTACAGGCGTGAAGTTACTCTTCAAAATACCCAAATTTGTAATATGACCGAGCAAGTGTCCAGTTATTATTATATAAAAAAAGAACTAAACTACACTGATAGAGAAAAAGGGTACGTTAGTTATTCCGCGGCACCTGATAAGGGCATCTTACCCTCAAAGGTCTATCGAAGGAAGTTATTAGTCTCCGACCCGCCATGAACCGCGCATAAACTCTCCGAAGTTATTGTCCACAGATAGTCTTCGGACTCACCCGTTTACTCTGAATTACGAAAGGTTTTTCTTACTTTAGTTTAAAATGTGACGTGATATTTTATCTCTGTAATGTCTAGACGTCGCTGTTTCAGGGTAAAGTGGAAAAAATAAGCCTGAAAATTAAATGAGATATTTGGTGGCAATGTCAGTCGGAAAAATGAATTACCCTTTTCTTTAGTGAGCTCCATAAAAAAAAATTGCACTGTGATATAAAAATATACATAAATAGAAGGTGTATTCAGAATATTTTTCACATATGTATATTGGTTTCCGTACAATAAGTTTGGGACATGAACACTTTGATATGTTTTCATGTTTTGATTATCTAGCGTAACCGAAATGCGCAATACATTCTGATAAATACACTTGAATGTGCGCTAAATTTGATAAGGGTGTATATGAATGTGATGAAACGTCATTAAAAAAGGATTATAAGCAAAGACAAAGTACGTCATTAAATAATAATCATAGCATTGCCAGAAAAAATGAAAAAGTAGGAGTCCTTTTTATTTTATAGTATAACAAGAACCCTATTTGTAATTTTATATATTTTACACGAAAATGATTAAGCAAGAATTTTACGATAAATTCATTTTAGATTTATGTCAAGATAATCTCATGGGAATAAAAATTGTTACAGTTTAAACGTTAAGAAGTGAACGTCAGTTAATTGACAGGCTTTACACACGCGCCACAGTCAGAGCTCGGTCGCTTGTGTGTGACATGGAAGATTTAAGCGAGAGGCTCTCGGTGCCCCTCGTAAAATACTCATAAAGTCCCACGGGCTACCGATAAATCCATTACTTTTTTATGGTATAGAACGTAGCAAGTGACACGGTGCCCGACCGATGTAAGTGGTAATCCATCCTCTCTCAAACTCTCTCATTGTGGTATTTCATGAAATGTAACAAAAACATCTAACGTCACGCCTGTAATTCTCGAAGAGGTAGGCAGAGGATTCAAAATAATGAAAATGAAAAATGTTTTATTTTCACAAAATTTACAGTTGTAACATAGTTGCGAGTACTCCCCTGCTAAGTTTTATAACCTTTTATAACCTCTAGTAGGGCAGTCTCTTCTTTCCGGTTGACCTTTAATCATGTAACAAACATATGTAAAACACTCCCACGTTTCACCAGTTGCGTTTACGTTCCACCGTGGAATAGGTGGTGAGCTTATGATGAACCACACACCGGGCACATATCCAGACTCCGAAACCACTGCTAAAAAAAATCACTCTAATATAACAATATTAAATCGATGTATACATTTACTGTACTTCATACAACATTGCGTAATATTAATAATAAATACTAATAATTAATGAAAACAAACTGTTTGTATTATGGACATCAACATATTGAAAACTAAAGTTATCTCAAGATTATTCGAACTCAATCATACAAAAAAAAACATGTTACATAATTCGAATACCATTCTTTGAGCAAAATAAAGATCAATTCCTAAACTGAACGAATGCAATTTTATGAGTGTCGAGTCGCATAATATATGTTGCATTCAGTGTCATCAATACGAGTACATATATACATATACGTATGTGGTAAGGACTATTCGCCTCAATCTTTTATTCATACTAATAAAACATATTATTTCATAATAGCAATATTATTACGTTTCTTTGTACCAACGTCAACTTTTAATCATTCATGCAGACGCAAAATATTAACATTCAAAATCATTCATCACGTATCAGTACTCCCTGTAGAAACAATTTAACGTTGAAACAATATCCGTCGTTGAAGCATCAATGTTCGTTTGGATAGTAAATTACTAGGTCAGATTTCAATGGTCAAGCCAGAGATCCATCATAAAAAGCACAAACGCATCATAAACCGCAACGATCTATGTACATTGCAAAATATTCTCGATGTGTATGTATGATAATTGTGTTCCTTCTTTAAAAACGTTATTGAATTATATATGCATTAAATTTAATATAATGAAGAATATATTCAAAATCAATAAAAATGAATTTGTTTGTATATCCAAAGTTTGGATTCCAAACATCAAACAAGTCACACATCGATTATATTCTCCCATTAACCAAGGCATAAAAATCATCATCGTCAAATATCATAAATTCAACATGACGACTTCACAAACTAGAAAAAGTCCAGTCTACAAAATATTATATAATAGTTAAAAAAAAAACTAAAAACTCGCTTAAGGATCTACGTCATCAACATCGAGTGCTTGATGGTACATATTGATTTAGGCTACGTATAAGAATTATTTCTTTTAATCCTGTACGTCCTAATTAGGACATCAGGTTCATGCTATGAAAATATTGTATCGTCTTCGGAGCTGCACGTGTACAAATTTTCAGACAAATCGTAGATACTGTAGAGGGTTAAACTTAAGTTGTAAGATTCCCTTACATAGTTAAAAGTGAAGTAATAAAAAGGTGTTAAAAAGTCAAACCGCGTTGGACGTTCCGTAGAATGTCAGCTTAAGACATTTACTGTAACCTACAATGCGACCATTTTCACATTGAATATTTTGATAGATTTCACATTATGACTATTCTATGTATAAAACATATCACCAGTTAACAACAAGAGATGTTTTAACACAGAATTGAAATTTATCCTCTGCCTACCCTTTCAGGAAACTGACGTATCTTAATTGAAATATCTTTATTTTCGCGTTAAGGTTATATTACAACAAATAACAAATTGTAATTAAACATATAACACAACAGAAAACACTAAATAAAAGGTACAATTCACTTCCTTTTCTCAAAACAGTTCTGAGTGTTAATCCGAGTGTCGTGAGTTTGCTTGTTCCCAAGGATTAACTGATTACTGTAAAATCCCAGACGTAGCTTAATGGCTCGGTTTACATGAATTTGAATCGGCGATCTTATAACATTAGCATTAAAGAGCTAATTATCTCTAATATTTCCTTGACCACCCAAACATATCATATGTATTTTATCATCCTTATCATAGCTGAAGTATTAAAACACTTCGTATTACATAAATATCCATGCCAGTTCTCTTAGCGTATGAGCATAAACTTCTATGGTGTTATTAATGTTATTTTATTGTTTATTAATAGGATTTTAAGTTTTAAACAATAAATAAATGAAAAAAAACATGACTCGTTTGGCGTGATTTAAAATTAACAAAACGAGAAGTGTTGTAATTGTAATAAGCAAAGTGCTTCAATGAACAAAATCTGCTTGGACTAACTAGGCTTAAGGAATAAATATTTGATTGTAAGTGTAAAATTCAAGCTCATTTTTAAATGCAAATTAAAGCGGGTTTCTAATAGCAAATTCAATCTCATTTTAATTACACTTACTTAATAATAGAATAAATAATATGAAGTCACGAAGCGAAATCCGACAGCGAGATAAATGATTAATGTTAGCATGTTCTCGTATTATCTCAGTTGCGGTTGACTGCTACCCGCGATGGCAGCTCGCTTCTAATGAAAGAGAATTTAATTGTCGGTAATGAAATTTACGGGTTTGAATAGCGAGCACTAAAATTACAAAATGAAACTCCTCACGAATATAAAAATTGTTTTTAAATCATCTTTGTGATTCACTTCTCTCTATAACGTTTTATGTTTCATACGAATTAGTAAAATAATTTGTTATGTACACATTCCAGTAACGCTAATATTAGCCAATATGAAGTTAATTTTCTAGATGTGAAAATTAAGCTTATGATTCAGATACATTACTATCGGCATTAAGTAAGTTGTCGTAATATAATTTTGCTACAATGTACGGATACAATTGCAAAATGTTGTGTTTATATATATATATGTAAATATGTAGAACAATACATACATAAATATGCTTAGAATAATATATAAACTAATAAGATAATATTTTTTAACTAACAAGGAATTGTAAATGCTAAACAATTATGTTGCTCTGAAAAACAAATTTTTCATTTTAGTACATAATACACACAATAATATTTACAATTTTAAACATAAAGCCTATCCTATCTGAAAAGCCAAAGAAACGATAATCAACGGATAATAATTTTAATTTCCAATTCCCTTTTAGAGCAGCCTGTATTAATTTTATGTGAAATAAAACACTATTATTTACCAATTCGAAACTTAGTCAAGACTTTTAGTTCCGCTTCTTATTATGACATGTATACGTTACTAGTTTTTTTATATGAAGACATCACGATTACTTTGAATGAAACATTAAAATATTTCTTTTCTCTCGGAGCTAGAACCGGAAGTTTAACATGACTCAATCTGTTGTCTGAATAAATTATGCTCAGCACATACATATCAACAAACTTTACGAGTTATCTAATTAATTTTGTATTGTACGAGTACAACCTATATGGAATTTTACCTGCACTTATAATTCACTCGCCAGCAATTCAAACAACAATTATTTCAGTTCCGCTGTACCTAATATCATATACTCCATGTTTGAATATTTAAATATTATGTTTGAATATTGTTTCATATTATGAAAGAATTACTACAAATACATACCTACACATTTGTGAGCAATACGACTGAAGCCGCTCGTTCCTCAGTATTGCTCATAAAAAACCATATACATATGTATATTAAAAAACAATCCAAAACACTACGTATACATTAAATATAGGTAATTATCACATATATTTATTATATATCTTAAAGATATATAATACATCAGGAAAAGTATATAAGTTATATCCAAAGCTTCTATTTTATATAACACGTGAACAAATTTGCAAGGGAAGTGTTAAACTATCCCTGAAACTAGAATAAGGCATCGAAATCTCAAATGGTACTACTTTGTTAACTGTAAAGATCAAAAAATACAAATGAAATAATCTCATGAGTACTTTTGATTAACGATTAATTCCAACTCAGTGAACAACAAACTTCGAATGTACGCATTACATACGATCGAGAAATCAATAGATAATCATGAAATAAGATTAGTAATATGAATATTAAATATAGTATTAAATCCGAACATTCTCCAACCATGCCTTTTATAAAAAGCTATGCCTCTATTAAAACTAGCTCGGCTAAGCCAATCGCTTGCTATCCTTAGAGTAGGTATAATGTGAAAAGTTATGAATGCGAGTTTAATTGGCAAAGTCCGACCTAAATGCCAAAGTTAAGCTTAAGAACTTAATCTGAAACTACAACAGCGCTGTATACTTTTAATTCGCGGGAACAGGCAACGTATAGCTGCAAGTTTAACTTTGCACAATAAAGTTGTGCAACTCGTTATTTGCATAATAGAAGTCGGCGATAGAAATGTAAGTGAAACACTGTTGTATGTATTTGCCATTTAAACATTCACCCCCCACTAGTCAGCTACAGTATGATAAATACATGATTATAAAGGTTAAATTTAGACTTAGTTTACTTATAAACACTGATAATAATAATAGCCTAGATACTGGGTGATGGGCGAGTCAGAAGTCTCCGATTCCGTGCATGTATGAAGAGAGTGATGAATGTAGAAACGCGGCGGGTCTGTAAGGATGGAGATATTTGGCACTCGGAGCTCTCTGCCTACCCTGCGAGGGACTTGGTGTGAAGATATATATACGTACTTATAAACACATTACTCACTATTCTTGCTCGTAGGCAAAACGAAGCGAACTGTAGTGACATAGTGTCATTTAAAATTTGGTTCGTTGGGATGAAGCCCATTAGGGGAAGGCAAGGTCCAACACTGGGCTAATAGAGGCGAATAAATAGCGAAAATTATAGTGAAAGAAACTACATGACATTTTTGATAACTCCACATTATTATTCCTTCCTTGTATACGACCGTATACATATATGTATGTACACACTATATATCACTGCGTAAATATTTGTTACTCTCATGAAATCAAATGCCACTGAGTTATAACATTTCTTCTTTGTTTCACATTAATTCACAAGAAAGGCTTTAACACGTTTTAGTGTTTTGAATCTGATTTGAAATATAATGTTATAGCTTCTTCGGTCGTTATTTCTTAACCTGGAATATTAATAGAAGACTAAAGCGTAAATTGCCAACTAGACGGTACCTAGCTTTAACAAAAGTAATATTGTGTAGCATAAATTATTTACACGAAGGAGATATTAAAAGCTAAAATTTATTAACCTATTTTACAACGAAATTAGGGAACTAACGGCTCAAATAGTTATTCATTAATTTGCTATTCAATACATTACAAACTAACATCACGCCTGTAATCCCGGAAGAGATAGGCAAAAGAGTGTAGTACACTCCCACGTTTCATCAGTTACGTTTACGTCCCGCTATGCAATAGGTGGGAAGTCTATTGCCATACAGCGGGCACATATCCAGATTCCGAGCCACTACTAGACAACCTTAATTAGAAAACTAATCGTGCTTGACTCGGGATTTCAACCCAAGTCCTTTCGGTTAGCAGTCGCGTTTGCGACCAACATGACCAACGAGACAGTCAACGCAATATATAAATACATGCATACTTGTTTATAAAAAAATCCTCACATATTGTTTTGTTTTTTTTTCAGGTACGTTCAAAACAGCACCAGACATACGAAACTGGCAGTAGTATAAAACATTGTGAGTATAAAAATACCGTTACACATTTGATTTTTACATTTCATTGTTTAATTAAATCTAAATGTGCATAGTTCTATTTTCAAATTGCCGAACACTTCGACCAATTTTGTTTTGGCTGGTCTCCGAGCGCGTGGTTGAACTCGTAACGTAATACGGCGAATGTATTTCGTACATGAGTATCATTAGTATGAGTATTACGAATATTTACGAGCATATCGGCAAATATACACACATTGGAGTTTATATCTTTATATATACTGGAGTGTGTCGACACAGTTGTCGATCGTTTGCTTGCTTAGAAACTGCTACCAATTACTGACGAAACATAATTCCACATAAAATGGGTTTCTATAAACTTATGCTATACCGCTATCACTTTATGCAACTTTTTACAATTGTAGTAATCATAGCAGATAGGGTAGTCCACTGCTCGACATAGGCTGGTCCTGAGGGATTTATACCCTTGCTCTCCACCCTGGTTTGGAGACCGCAGAGCATGGCTTCCCGCGGCGCCAACGATGCTCTCGTAAGTGCCCTGGCATTCAGGCGGGTTAAGGTGGACTGCGCCATAGCGCGTTCAGCCAGTGCTGGTTTAGTCGCCTTTTACGATTCTCTGGAAAACAAGTGGACGGGGAATGTATTCTTTCGCTGCCCCGACACGGATAATTAAAATTGAAGTGGCTATTAATAACCTAGCATCCCCGTTGAAACATTTTCATGAAACGCTAAGGTGTTATTTACCATTATCATCAGTAAATCATTTTAACACAATCCATATTCACGAATTTCGTTCAACTAGTTTTTATTTATGCTCGCTACGAGGGCTATTTGCATAATATTCTATACGATAATAAAAATTAAGTGATTAAATGAATGTACTCATACCTATTAGCCTGTTCCACGGGCATCGTTTTTAGCATAAGTTTAAAAATCCTTGTTTACTTGCAAGTTTTGATTTAACCTTCCCAGTTCTTTGGCATTTCAAAACGTGCTATTTGACACCCTTTAGTAACATGCTCTGATTACATTAAATCTGTGTTCTATGTGAAATTGTTTGATACGTGTACCTGTGAACCACCAACGATTTTGTATAATGTTACCTGTTACTGCGTCACAGTTTCAATTTTTTTCCAAACTCTTATCTTCCTTGTCTTCTAACGACAAATTTATATTTTTCGTATCTTATTGTATTTAATTATCTTATTAACTTACATTGATTTCATTTCATTAAGAGACAGTGCTTTCCATTACTCCGCTTCATGGAATAACAGACCGAGGTTCACGATTCGCGAATTTATTATCGTCAAATCACGAAAATTGCCACGCGCCAATTTGCTGAAATATGTACTGGGCCAATTCACATCGCTAACTCGGCCCACGCGACGTCAACGTAATCGAGCATACATTTGGAGGTAATCAAACAGAGTAGGCACATGTTGTGGTGTTTATAATTGCCCGTAATGTGTTAATGTTCGGCTAGAAGATTAATCATTCTTCACCGTTTCCAGTGTTTCCCATGACGACATAATGAACGAAAGCGATAATATGTACATATGAATGGTATTATGTTTGACTGGCCCGTTGGTGCAGTGGTTAGTAAATCTGACTGTTGCGCCGCGGGTCGTGGGTTCGATTCCCACCCAGAATAAATATTTGTGTGATGAGCACACGTATTTGTTCTGTGTCTGGGTGTAAAAAAATAAAAAATATATCTATTTAAGTACATATTTATACGTATATATGTAGTTTATCAGCCGTCTGGTTACCATACCACAAGCTCTGTTGATGCTTGCTTTGGGATCAGATGGCCGTGTGTGGAGATGTCCCAACATATTATTATTATTCTTCGTAACAATTTAGAAATTCAATTATTATATACCATATTATTGTTATTACGTCATCAGGCCTGGTTTCTCACGAAGTACACAGAAAGCTTAGAGACTTGACTATGTTTCTTCTACATTCATCACTCTTTTCATACAAGATTTAGGTGACTTCTGCTACCACTCCACATAGATAAATAAATATCTCGGGACATCTCCACACACGGCCATCTGATCCCAAACTAAGATTAGGTAATTAGTATTGTCTGTGAGAGGTCTATCAATGTATGGTATTTGTATTGAAATGTTGTGATCCAATTTATGCATCATATCGGTTCTTGAGATATTATTTATTCTTAAAAAAGCGGTCCTTTATTATTCATATTTTTCCACAGTAAAACCACGTCTCTCGCGGTGAGCAAGAGTAATTCGCGTCTATTTATCTCGCTAAGATCGACCTTGCTCTATTTCCCTTTGTCATTATTTTCTTAGAGGTGCCACGAAATTTAGTGCCGCCGAAGGCGTCATTATTCCTGGTTTTTTTTCACTCGATGATGCTTCAGATTTTGTTCACTCTTGAAGGTTTTTTTTTTATATAACCCAAGAAATTTTTACTACCTACAGTTTTTAAAAACATCGTAAGCTCCTTTTCGCAATCATGTTCCTTTATTTCACTGGGTGAGCACAAAACAATATGGTTGTGGTTCCGTATTGTTATACATATATTATGTGGTTATATATTATTTAACTAGATATATCCTAGCACTGGTTATCATGTTTAATTTGCAAAGTTCTTATTATTGTAAATCTTCTAACGAATTCCTCCTTTCCGTTTTTTGATCCTTTCTCTTTTATTCTTCTTTATTATCACTTATTATGTTTTACAGAATAATGCTCAACTACGATTAACCTTTTGTAGTATAAACTGATCTATAAGGATATCTTAAACGTAACATATTCGTTCTTACAAAAAAATAACGACACAAAAGAGAAAAGTAAAAATAATAATACCTCAAAAGACACAAGCGCATTTTATACAAGTGTAAATTTTATTTACTTTCAGAAATTTCAAATATCGAATGACTAGACAAAAGTTTCAGACTCTTTTTAATGGTTCACCAAACTTGATATACTCAGTTTAAAAGAGAAAAGCTTATTCCACCCAGCCTTAAACTTTACTCATACGACAACTTTAAAAAACCCCTCCAACCATGCAAAAGTATACTGTTAAACGAATTTGGTACAAATTCAAGAAAACTTTTACGTTAGGTTCGAACATATAGGTACGTATAGTATACGTTGAATTTATTTCACAAAACGATAGACGAGAATTTCATCTCGCCCGGGAAAATTTTATTTCTGTTAGTTTAAGTTTCACAAGGACTCAATGTGTGCTATTTTCAAACGAGTGGCATCCTATTTTGCCACGATCCGGCTCACAGTGTACATACGTTTGTGAAGTTAAATAAAACATAAATATCTTGAGGTTGATTTTAGTTCATATCCCTGATAAAACCGAATCATTTATTTCTGGTAAACGGGTAACAGCGCAATAGTTTGCATAATAGCTAGTTCCGTTTTACAACCGGCCCATTTGTATTTTGTTACAGCAGCGACCATAACAGTCTTAGGTTACGACAGCTGACCTTATAACCTCTAACCTTTACAGCTTTGTTTACGAAGGGCGAGAATTATGACCTACATGCTACGGCTTTTTAAATATTTCACTCGCACCGTCCTCACCCGTAAGTATGCTATCACTTGTTACTGTCAACCTGAAATTATATTTTTTCTGCGCACCATTTTGTTTACCTTCGGTCTTAGTATGGAAGTTTTACGGTTTTTCTAATAATTGGTGATTTAAAAAATGATTATACATATCAATTATTACCGATGAATGCAAAACAAGCACACCGAATTTGTAAGGACAGAGTGATATTTGCCACTCCATGCTCTCATCCTAACTAACCATTACCCAACCTGGCTTGATGGTATAGTAATAATAAAATTATTTTTGTGCTCGAAGATTTTTGGTGCACGCTTCGACTAAATATAAAGTCGCATATTCAATGTTAATTTTTTATCCCTTTGAAACACCTACAAGTTCAATTAGATTGCCAAATCGCGTGACCGTCGCGCAATTTGATAAATTAAGTCATCGTTATAACTTAATAGGGCGTCATTAAACTGTAAAATTTACAACTGGAAGAAAGTTATAATACTGAACAATAACATTATCGGTGTTTATTCAACTTTCATGCATAAAGTAAAAACGAAACTGGGAGGGGATTGTTGCATATTTTATAAACGCCTCGTTTGCGCGGAATATATAACAGGGTTGTTATACGCAGAGCTTATATATTATATACAGTAGGTACAACGCGCAAATATCTCGTTGAAACAGCTCACTGATCTTGAAAGTCAAAACAAACTGCCAACTAGCCGTTCTTTGCGCGAATTTAATCATGCATTGTGAATAATTACAAAAAATTTGCATCTAAACTGGACTAACAGTTGTTGCGAGTTTCTACAGCGGCACCAAGGTCAATTTGAGCCGCGCCGCCATCCTATCACGACGCAACTGCAAGAACATAACTGTAACAAGTAATAAATTGTAATGATAGGTTGGTTAATAAGATACGAAAATAAAAAGTAAATTATATTGCAATTTTCCGCCATTTTCATATGAAATAATAGTAGGCATATACAAAATTTTGGCGTGACATAAACTGTCGTGAATTATTAAGCGTTAGCGTTGTGCCGCAGCCAGCTTTTATTGAGACAAATGGAAAACACCCTGGCTACACTTTCTCACGTCGCCCTTTGTTTAAAAGGGACGGTAATTAACAGGCGACGCTTTGAACGCCTCCACAAAACCTCGAAAGCAACGGCCAACACTTTCATTAAAACGAAGCACTCACGAGTCCCATGGTACTCGTCCGGTACGGTGGAAACTGAACATACAATAACTGAAATATTCAGTTATAATAAAATCGCGACGAGCTCCCATTTGAATTAAATCGTGGGGCTGAAAGTACAATATAGACTGAAAATGACATACCATTTATAAGAATTTTTTTAGTTACAGTGTCTTATACATTTAAATTAGGTAAAGAGTGTATGAAGATAGTGTGTTTTCTGATTATAAAATTACATTGGTAACGGACATGACTTGTATATATAAACTATACTTAGTAAATTAAACAGTAATAGATACCCATATTCACAATTCATTGCCCATAGTCTGTGCATAGTGGCCTGGGGTTACGCCATAACCTGAATACCCATATTCTGATTATAGACATAACGCCTCAGGGGCGGTAAATGGTAATGATGATTCAGAATTCAGAACACTGTTGACTGTTGACTGGTAGAGAATGCCATCAGGCATTAAGTCCGCTCTTTGTAACCTAACTACAGTGGACCCCCGGTAATCCGACAAACGTTTTGCAGGGCAGTGTCGAACTATCGAATTTGTCAGATTATAGAGTACTGCCTAAAACCCCATATAGTCCAGAACTTTTTACTAAAGAGTACCTTGTAATTCGACAAATTACAGA
>DWFO01003487.1:0-12247 GCA_018246595.1 Mimoniades nurscia nurscia | reverse complement strand
GGAAGAGTTATCATGGAACTGTCACACGTTTCGCTGAGTGTCTAAATTAAGTGAAGTTAATTGTTGTACTGTGAGCAATATGTTAAAATTAAAAGAAGAAAGTGAACTGTCTTCTCATTGCACGATTTACCTCGTCCGCCTACATTATGTTAGAGGGCTCTGAGAATAATCCTTGACGGGGCGCCTACATATCTATGTGTCATGTTCGTATACGGGTCTCGTCTAGCAAATGTTCTGTGCACAGACAATCGATCTGAGAAAACAATTGCATACTTATATATGTATGTATGTTTTTGAAGATCTCGTTTCATTTTGTAACACAACTAATGTTATCAACTAGCATTGACAATATTATCACAAGCTCATGGAGCTACAAAAATTTTGATGAAAATTTGCCAGAAATCCTTTAAGTTTTGAAGACGTCAATGTTATTGAACCTCACAGACGATTATTTGTGAGCATCAGCGTTAGTAGTGAAAAAAGATCGTGTTCCGTTTTATATGCTTTCTGTGCGTCTGACCAGTTTTATTCTTTAACATTTGTTTCCTCAAAATAACGTGCCTGTTTTCGAGATATCGCAGGATTTTCCTCAATGCTTGCCAAACTTCGGATTTTAGCGTTACTCGTATACTTGGAATTGTTTCAGCTACTGATGAAATTATTACGAAATTGTACATACAATTTGTACATACCTACCTTGTACATACAAATTGAGCATCGGTTAAAATTTGTCTGTAAGACAATAAATTCGTCACTTGTAGCATTCTTGAGCTGCTTGTATCAAAGAGCGATCCTCCGAACGCGCAGTCAAATGTAATATCACGCCTGTTATCCACGAAGCGTAGATTTATTTATTTCTTTTAGCGGTATTTTCAAAAAAGCAGTTTCCTTGTCACAATAATCTTATTTAGATTCTGGTCATTCGAATATTTACATGATTTAACTTTCACAGTTTCAATACATATATATATATTTTGCTCAGCAACTTAAAAGCGGTTATATTGATACGCTTATATAATTATCGTATCGTTGTGTTTCTTATCGCACGAATAACAATAAACATAATCCATGTCTAAATATAGTATTTTCTATACTACACAATTACTAACATACCTTTTGTGTTTGTTTAGCAAAAAATAAGCAATCACCACATTGAATGATGTACCTAAACGTAACATGATTACGTGACGTTATTCTGGAAAAGTTAGAAAGTGAAGTGTAGTGCACTCCCACATTTAGTTACGTTTACGACCCATTATGGATATAGGTGGAATAGGTGGTGAGCTTATTGCTATACACCGGGCACATATCCAGAATAATTATGCAAAAATTATAATAAAAAATAATGTTAATTTACAACGTTAGGTACAAATAATAACAATAATTGATAATTGAATGATGTTACCACAGCTTAGTTAATAAACTGTGGTTAATGTCGTATTGTGTTACTGTAGGTATGGTCATAAATATACTTTTGTCGTTGGACTGTTGGATATATGTATTTCTCCTATCAGTGCGAGAAGGGTTAGGACCGTGGTCCGTTATTCTATTGAAGGGTGTGTAGGTAGACTTCAGCCCTTTGAAAAAAATACCATGTGCAGGTTTTTTCGCGACGTTTTCCTTCATCGATAAAGCAAGTGTTATTATACCTTAAGCCACACATGATCTGATAATGAAAGAGATGCACGCTTCGTCAATTTAACCCCGGACTCCCGGAATTTGAAGCTGCAATATAAGCCACTAAAGTTATTTATAATACACGATCAAACATGAATGTCTAATGCCTAATGTCTAATGTCAGGTAACTTTTGGAAATTCACGTTTCTTATTCATTCAGTGAAGTCCACGCAAGCACAGTTTGCTGTGAAAATAGGTGAGTACGACTTTAAGTTTTAGCGTGTGGAATAGAATTTAATATTCCCTGTGTTCGTGACTGCGTTAATACGTAGAATAGAGGAAATGAGATTTTAGATTTCATTTTCATATTCCGGGAACAGGAATTCAAATCGTGGCGCGTCACGGCAAACTTAAGCCATTTTCTGTTTTAAGATTAAATACGTAACCTAACATCACTTCTGTTATTCCTGAAGATTTAGGCAGTGGAATCTAGTACACTCCCAAGATTCAACTGTTACGTTTATGTTCCTCTACGGAATAGGCGGTGAGCTTATTACCATATAAGGCCCCCATATTCAGCCTTCGTGTCATTATAGGAAAAACAGAAAAATTCAATAGTGCCCTACCCGGGATTTGAACGCAGAACTTCTCGTTCGGCATTCACGCTTGCAACCAACACGACCGACAAGGAAGTCATACTTAAATATTATTCGTCATAACGCTGCACGTCATGGAGTAATTTCTAAGCAGAGAACATGTTAGCTTCATCAACATCATTACGTTGGACTCCCATGATCGGCGCCACTCCTCTCGGTCCTGAGCCTTCCGAATCCAGCAGCAAACTGCTGTCTTATTCAGGTCGTCAGAGCTCCTGGTAGGAGGGCGATCTTATTACCGACACGCAGTCGCTACTTCAAGGCCTTTTTTTCCCATGACTTATCGGCCGTTAGAACGATGTGGCCTGCTCATTGTATTTGATCATTTCGAATTTTGTCGCTTAGAGAAATACCGAGCATAGTTCTCTCCGTAGCAAGTTGAGCGACTTTGAGTTTGAGTACGAGGGCCACATTAAAGGACCACGTATTGTCACCGTATGTCTTCACAGGTAACACACGTTGCTCGAATATTTTCGACTTCAGGCAGTGAGATATGTTGGTATATCCTTCGAGTAACATCTCTCTCGTGTAGGGGTGAACATCATGGCGTTCACCTTAAGGTGCTCAAGCGCATGTGAAGTCTACCAAGTTGTACGTGGGCTCTGTGGGAGAAAATGACGTAACACCGTCTCGTAATGACTACCCGTATTCAAAACTGGAATAACGAAACGGGTGATGATGGAATATTATGATGATGATGAAGGTATGAAACGTGTCCATTGCCTATTACACCATGGAATTCTTCTTCGCCTAATCTAATGGAGTTACATTAGGCGTTCCATCATACCGTTGTGTGATTCAACGATGCTAAACGTGATTTGATTCTACTGTTTTTCCATGAACGCCTATTGTATTTGGAAGTCAATGTTATGCTATCAACGATAATTTGTCGGGATTCTCTAAATGTCAGTTTAAATTGTCTTAACAATGCAAGCACACCACGCGAAGTGACATCAGCGCTAACGATATAATTTTATTATGCTACACATGTTATATTGAATATTAAACTTGTGAAATTTGACAATTCAATTCACAAACGCACGTATGAAAATTTCCGAGAGTCGTTTCCTTTTCAGTAGATATTTTGTTTCATTTTATCAAAATTCTGCTGAATTCAGAAGTATAGATACTCATAAAAAGAAAATAAGAAAAACTTTACTTTCGCAAACAAAGAAACCACAAATGAGAAAAACGTACTAGATATGTATTTTTTAAGGTAAAACTTTTCAAGGCAAGATACGATTTTTAAGTCAGTAAGTCACAAATGTGTTCATTATTTTTTCATTTATCATTTATTCATAAAAATATAAAGAAGGTTTCCATTACAAATATTGATATATGACATGATACTTGTGAACTACGTCAAGAGGTGATTGTTTACGAATTGCTTTTGGAATACCACGTTTTATTATCTAACAATTTTGCTGTTGCCATTATGTTTCCGTTTCATCGAACTCGGTAAGTAACTTGTTTCCATAATTGTACCTACTGTTTCAATAATTCTGTCATTTCTTCACTAAAATTGCGGAAAAAATATCTACGTGAATCTTGGATGTAATGATTTGTATTGGCTCCAACTTTTTGATATTTATGAGAGTACTTAACGATATGTTCTTGTAACGTAAGGGCTTGTGATTATCCTAAAAATTATGTACTTATTCTAATGCAGTTGACTGTGCTCATATATTTCCTCATCATTAACCTGTCTCAGTCCATTGTCGGACAGACTCGTGTTATGCGTTAATCCGTGTTCATTAAGTAGTGAAAAGTGAGCATAATCGTAAACAATTAATGCATGTCATAATCCATCGTTATGTGTGGTTTATATACTAATCTTTTGTAATTGTTTTTTTACAGCAGATCGCGCAGTATTCCGTGGTCAAAGCTACATAAATCTGAACGTAACTTTTAATTGGTACTCTATCTGGGATTGGTTGATAACTAATCATTATCCATAGCCCTTTTCTAGTTCCACTGTTGAACACAGATTTAATCTCCAAATAAGAATAGTTAAGGTCATTGCTTACGTCACTGCTCAAATGCGGGTTGCCCGAGTTCACACGTCTTACACGTAATTAGAAGGAATACGAAGTCGTGCCGTTTTCTTTACGATATTCTCATGTCTCATCTCTGATCATAAATATCAGCCTATTGAGGTCCACTGTTGGACATAGGCCTCTGAGCGATTATGCCCATTGTTCCTACCCTTGGCATGCGGGTTGGAAATCACAGAGTATAGATCCTCTCACCGCCTTCGCTGCTTCCCATAGGCGGCCAGGCCATGTAGCTGTGTCTAGGTGGAATCTGTCTCTACGCCCAATTTCTTTTACTAAATATGCATGATACTAAAAACAAGGATGAGTACCCAAATTAATTAAGACATAGACTCTAAGTCTAGATAAAACGGAATTAGTCATTCAGTGTCACAATTAGAATTGCCTAATGCTCCTTTTCCGTTCCTGAACATAGTTTCGCAGTGTTTATGTGTCCGGGTCTAAATACTCGTGTGTTTTACTATCTTATCATAACAATACCTGGTCGTAAAACTAAACGCCATGATAAAAATTACAACATAACAACATGACAACCAGAGGTAGCAATTTGTTAACATTGTGATTCAGACTTACATCTATCGTGGTTTATATGTATAACGGTAGAAGCAAAAGGTATACATATGTATGTATCTTTTGATTAATATGCTTGTTCTTGACATTAATATCTTCGTTCAACATGCCTTAGTTGTCTGCTGGACTTAAGTCGGCCTTATTGATCGCCATTGCGCACTTCATAGGGGATTCTTGCTCACAGCCTCCGCGCTGAGCGTGCGAGTTGATATAATAATTATTATATGGCAAAATATGTCTGGCGATTTGGTGCAGTATGCGAAACTACGAAATATTGTTATTAAAGCTGGTGTTTTGTTTTATTCTAAAGCACAAACAAAGTGTATGGCTTATCTCCTTTATAATCTTACAGACTGATTGAGATTTAAGTCACTATATTGATAAAGATAACCAATTCCTTTGTAACCTTTTTATCTAGTGTCCTCATTGTTACTGGCTGTATAAATGATTACACAAATAACAAAAGAGACAATGAAATTGTGTTTTAATCTCTAAAAAATATTTATTAATAATTTAATGCCATATAATAAGATAGGTTTATAATGCGTGTATAACCAGACATTCGAAGCTTGTAAACGTTGTAATGGAGACAAAATGCTGGTGGTGGCAAATTTGTGTTTTCAATAAGCTTTATTGAATTTCTTCTTACAATACTACTCACTATAGTAGTAGAATAAGTTACGCATATAATTACACTTGGTACTAAGGTTAAGGAAAAATGAAAGCACATTATGACCGATCAAAATAGAACATGGGAAAAACGTATGAAGTCAAGACATTGTTTCACATCGTATTACCGTACAGTTAAAACATTCGTCATATGCAAATCATTACGTTAGTTCCCGTATGGGATGGGCAGAGATCAGCGACTGCTACATATCTATATTGTTACAACCTCGACGTGCTTCGTCTATTGATGTACATAGATTTTGATAAATGCACGCCAATATACGAAGACTAAATTGTTAATTGAAACATTAAAGAAGATGAAACGTGCAACGTATTGTATTTCATTGCAGTTCTTATTACAGTGTAAATGCCTTGATGTAATTTCTATAATTGTATAATATGTTACTGAATTTATTACAATATTTTCTTACGATAGTACGATAAATGCCAACACGTGAATTGGATTCTTGCAATATTGTAAATAAAAATATTTAATTTTGTTAGCTATAATCTTACATCTACTATTTATTACAGCTGCACTACAAATCTTGGAAACGTAATATTATATTTTTTGTACTCATATATTCAATTTATTACAGTTATAAATAACGTTGTAATAAGGCTACTTGACTGCTGAAACCCTTTTTTCATATGCTCATGTGAAACCTTCTAAGTTATCTAATCTAATGCTATTAAACGAGAAACCTTTGTTTAGATATAATTGTCTATGTACAAAAACGTGAAGTTACCTTTTGTCTTGTTTTTAAAGTATCATGCATACGAAAGTGAGTGAGATTTGGTATTAATAAAGTTTAAAAAAGGGGTGTATAAAGCTAACTCTTTTAATAATATTTCTTAAAAATACAAACAATGAATAGAGATTTATAGATTTATATTATTCGATATACGGGCCCCAATAACGTTCAAACTAAAACAGTTATTAACGCGCTTGAATTTCGACCAATTCTGGAGCATGCGTATTCGCAATTGATAATGGATTTTTCGTTCACAGATTTGAGTGTTTCTAAGAAGCTAATCAACTAATCGTAGGTATACTTACTTTAAGAGAATATATGTCTCATGATATATTTGTTGCTTATATTGTGTTTAGGTTAGTATAAAACATTATAGTGTTTATGTTAGTATAAAAAAGTAACATGTAATCTTCGAAGAGCGAGCTAGAATACTGTAGTTCAATACTAAGTTTCACCAGTTACGGTTATGTCTCACTATTGAATACTGGGTGAGCCTATTGTTGTACACCGGACACAAATCTACTAGAAATTTCTAAGACTAATACTAGAAATGTCTATTAGAAAATCTACGCTAGAATTAATATGATCTCAATCCACGAGTAGCTTTATTAAAGCACAATTCTTATATATGGGTGTACATTGAAACAACTGCAATTGAAATTGAAATTAATATATTTGAGATTAAATTATATTTTATACAGAATACCCAACATTATACTAATGACTTTGTTTATTATCTCTTATTAATATCGCTAACGACTGATCACTAAATGAGAATCATGATACAAATGGCAATTTTAGGAAGGTGAAACTAGAAGTCGAATGACCAGGTAAGACAGGGCTGAATTGCTTAAAACATGTCATGGGGTAAATTTTTTTAACATGGCTGACTTCAGCCCAATTGTCGTTTTGGGTGGATTCTATAGATTCAACGGAACAATTATAAAATATCATCATCATCTGTTTGATGACGATGATATTGAACATACAAAGAAAATGACTATTACCTCCACATGTATTTGAAATTTTGAATACTGTAGGAAGTTCCTGTCGAAAATATTTAATACTTTGTTTCGCAGTGTTAATTTATTACATTGCACATGAATAGTATATGATAATATAACATCACGCCGGTATTTCCCCGAAGAGTAGGCGGAGGATATACAGTTGGCGCAGTCTTAATTAATTATGACAAAATAATTTTTACATAAATTCAAATACTTGTAATTGAATTATTTTTATTAAATATGAGATCCAAAGGAGGTGTTCTCAATTGCTTATTTGCATTGTCCACGAACAAGACTGGCGCGAAGGTCACGCGTTCGTTTTTGGTCAATACGCCCGTTAGATAGTTGTACCCGTAACTAGAACTTTTTTTTCAAATGGACAGCTAATCTTATTCTCGGGCCCTGAGAAGGGCCGTGGAGTGTTCAACCTTCGCGTTGAAAGGATTAGTCCGAATATCCAGGGTACTATGGACAGTACCTATTAATTTATAGTTAATCAGATATAGCCGCCGCTCGCGGAGGCTCCTTTCATGCACCCGCGAACCCAGACAAGACACAATTTCTTTAGGATTATAAAGGATTTGTTTGATAAATTTAGAAGGCTACATTGAAATGCATCTTGTTCTAGTGCAAATAATATGTTGTATTAGTTTTCAAATATAAATAATTTGATGCAATTATGGCATTGCGTCAGTCATTAAGTCATTGACAACGGCGCGCGCGCTGTGAATTGTGGACAAAATACAGTAATAAATTTAAAATATCTTCATATTTTGTTTATCGATTTGAAGTTAACTAATTTATCATTAATAACATCTGATAGTTCATTTTATTATCGTGTTTTATATTATAAATTTAGTTGATAGGTGTGTAGACACCTTTGGTGTGTGTTGTTTTTGTGCCACAAGAAATCTGTTTACAAACTTATAAGAGTAGAGTTCTATTTGAAAGAATCTATTATCTGCCAATGATCTACTGACACCAATAAGTAAACTAAAAGAACTAACATGTTTCAGGTGGCCTGCCATTTTATTTTATATATAACAATACAGTTACTTATTTATTTGGCACACATACCAAAAACATTTATTTATACAACCTATAAAACAAATTTGAATTTATCAATTTTAAATTTCTTTTGTGTTACTGTTACGTACATTATGTTTTAATAATAAATTACCACAGTACAGAAAATTTTATTACATACTATACTGTATCATTGGTTATTCATTGATTTATTTTTTATTTAAAAAAATCAACTTTCAGCCAACGTTTCAACAAGTTTACCAGCTGTTGTCACTGTGCTGTACAAATGAAAGAATAGATATAGTAATAAACCGACACAGATAATGAAAAATAATATGCAGAAACACACGATACATTCAGAGAAGTATATTCTACATTTGTCTCTTCTTGATATTTGATTGCTGGGTATATCTACGCTCGAATATGTCCACATTTCAAAGCCCAAATCCCCACGAGCATGGCACCTGCAAAGAGAAAAATATATTAGGTGTGCAATTTTAACGTCTACATAAATGGCAAACAGGTTTTGACGCTGACGAAATATTAACAAATGTGTGCTTATGTAACCGCTTTTGGCTGATTCTTTTAGAGATCTGTTTGGACAACTGCGTTTATTGTTAAAAGGTAGTCAATGTTAGCAGTATATAGGTATGTATGTGTGACTTCAAACAACGACATTCTAAAGACATCGATGAAGTTTGAATACATACATACATACATATTTTATATGCAAACTTCATAGATGCCAGGTCAGTGAAGCTTGAATAGATTGAATAAATAAAGGAAAACGGTTGAGACATTTTAATTTACTGTCAAACGTTTCTATCTTTATAATGTATATACTATAATATTCGAATTTGTGCAAGATGCATAAAAATTATGTACGATTTTCATTATATTTAATTGTTCTTAGTGAATTTAGTTTTCACGATTTTCTCTTGTGATTTTTGTTTATAATTAATGATAATAAAATATAATTTGAGGAAATAAATACGTAAGTATTTAAACAATACCAGCAATTTTGTTTTTCAGTATCATATTAAACAAGGTAACAAGTTTATTCACTTCGTAATAAATTTATTATCAATTATAAATTAATGCAATGACATGGCAATTTGTTAACTATTAATAATTTTTTATATATGAAATTATTTATTGGTGTGTGTAATAAATTTATTATTATGTGATGTATGGCTTAAGTCCTATTATTGTGATTATAGTCACGTCACGGCCTTATGGGGTATGTAGACAACACAGCGCGCCAAATATCTCAATCCTTACATTACGTGCTAATAGATACATTACTGACTTCATATACATTAAAAAATTAAACATTGTAAGGTACACAATTCTCTTTAGTGATAAATGAATACAAGGATAGTATGGTGATAATTAATATGTAAATAGAATTTTTTATATGTACTAGATACTGGCGGTGTAACATTTACGGGTCATTAGCAAGAGAAAATGTCTATATATAATTGTTTATTTATATGCAAACATGTGTTTTGTCGGGTGTCCGGTTGTCACAGCACAGGATCAGCCTAGTTTGCGATCAGATGGCCGTGCGTGGAGATGTCCCAAAATATTATTATTTTATGTGTACTATTCGTGAACTGTATTTAATTTTTGTAACTTTTGTCTTTACACTGACTCGTTGAACGCGTGGTTGGAGCGCGACTGCCGATCAACAGGCCCTGGGTTCAAATCTCAGATCCCGGTCGGTTATTATGGGATTTTTCTAAGTCAGATTTTCTAGTAGTGGCTCAGATTTTGGATATGTGTCCGTGTACGGTAATAGGTCCACCCCTTATTCGATAGCGAGGCTTAAATGTAACTGGTGATATGTGGGAGTGTACTGCACTCCTCTGCCAACTTCTTCGAGGTTACAGGCGTGAAATTACGAAGTACTTACACACGGCCATCTGGTTATAAACTAGATAGTACCGGCTCTATGTTAACAGGATAGCAGTTGCATAATACATAAAAATGTACAAATACACACACTTTACTTTCTTTCTAGAATGATACACAAAAAAAGTGCCCGCTCATTTTATAAAACATGAACTTTACACAAATGTTTATTTTGAGTGGGAATCGAACCCACATCCCACTTCGGCCGATTCATTAACCACTGGACAAAGAGGTCAGTGAATGTGGTTATGTTTAATATATTCTATCTAATTATATATAATTCAGTAGGGAATGGAATCTGGAACTTCTCGTGCAGTTAGTCTGTAAGTAGAATGATGACTTATCGTTTGCTCAAAATAATAAAAATCAATCCATCGAGAATTTAAAATATTTTGACCACATGTAACTGAAATTTGCAAATAATTTACATCAAAAGTACATATTTAAAGAAAATTAAATTAAAGCGAAAGGGATTTTTAAGAAATCTAAAAATAAACGCGGACTTTGTAGGAACAATGACGCTAGAACAAGATTTTTACCTCCGTCTGACCTAACGCGTTAGCAAATACCAATTCAAGATGTCGCACACTAAAATCAACCTGTCTAACTGGTCGGACGGACGACTCGTCAGTTTTCCACCTATAATAGCACTTTCTTAAATTCCCGTACCACTGTATCCGTTTCACATCACTATTCGTTAAACCACCAATGTGTATTCATTTGACATTTCCTTGTCTCTTGTTTTGTTTGTACATTGTACGATATTTACGTTTTCTAGTCACGATTTTCCCGCTATAATTTTTTGCGTATGAGTTGTTTGTATGCGCGGCGCGCGGCCGGTCTCCTGCGTTGATTATAACCGAGTGTACTCGTACACTGCAGTCTAGTTCAGCGGTACACTTTGTTCTGTATTGTTTGCGAACTGTCTTTGATAACCGACGTGTTGTTTTATTGTTTTATTTGTTTACACCGCGATTGCATGTACGTACATACATCTCTAGATCCCTTTGTAGTATAACGTCAAACAATGCGTATATTAGCTGACATATCGTCAAGGCCGGATGATAATAGATAAAATTACTGAGGCGTCTGAAGTTTTATATGATTGCAGACTACTGATTTGTTGGAATGTTCAGTAATAGCTAATATGTATGTATTATGTTTGTATGAATTGGTCGTTGAGAGTTTTAAGATCTTTTAAAATCTCAGAATAACGGGTTACATAATTACATACTAAGTTATATTTAACAGGTACTCGTACATTTAAAACAGCAGCGGAACTGAGTTTATTCAGTCGAAAAAAGAGTCGTAAAAATTTAAATCAATTACAACATTGTATAAACCCTTGTGAATACCATTGTGAATGTTAGTTTTATAAATCACCTAAATTGGAATAAAAATGGAGAAGTAGTAGGAAATTAATTAGAAACGAACGTTTACAAGTAAAGGTATTTGGCTGTAAGAGATTTGGGTGTAATGAAAGCTTGTGATTTTACCAAAGATTTAAATCCGGCTGAAAGCGCGATTCTACAAAAAGGCGATTATAAGCTTAATGGAGCAAAAATAAGCATAAAGCCGTTCCCGGATTATAATGTACAAGCCGCGAATAAAATCTTAATCGTAGTACCTCGGCAGTTGATAGATGTTGTTTGTATCATCCACTACTTGATTGAGCTCATTGTTTTTTTATATTTAGTGATTTTCGACATAAATATATTTCGTTTATCATGTTCTAAATTGTTTTCTCACTGATAATGTCGTCAACGACATGTTAACACAGCGTTGAGTATATTTTGAAAATGTATCATCCCAAGCCATAATTTATATTAGCTATGTATGTATGTTCACAATTGAAACAATAATAATGGCGGGAAAGAAATGAATATTGTGTCATCAAAGAATGAAAAAAGTAACTTCACGCCTGTAATCCCCGAAGAGGTAGGCAGAGGAATGTAGAACATTCCCACGTTTCACCAGTT
>DWFO01003486.1:0-12247 GCA_018246595.1 Mimoniades nurscia nurscia | reverse complement strand
CAGTTACTTTTAAGTCCCACGATGGAATAGGTGGTGAGCCTATTGCCATATACCGGGCACTTATCCAGACTCCGAGTACACTACTAGAAAATCTAAATTAGAAATTTTTTAGTAGTGCTCGACCTGGGAATCAAACCCAGGACCTCCCGTTCGGCAGTCGCACTTGCAACCAACACAACCAACAAGGCAGTCAGTTTTTTTTTCTTTTTTACATATAAGGTAGTGTGCAAATCATAGTTCCTTAAACAACTAAAACATAACTTGGTAAACATTAACAAGTATATTCTACAAGCACCACATATTGTGTGATATTGCAAATGTAAAAAGTCAGCAATTATCTTCATTATGATTTTAATTGTATACATTTTAAGTGATATTTTTTGTTTAATAGGTATCAAATCCAGATTAATTCATATGGTATCATCATCTTCAGCTAAGTCTGCTGCTAAATATAGGCCTCACCGATATGACATTATTGATATTATTTTCATTATTTATTTATCATTATTACAGAGGCGGCAGCACAAGTCTTAAAACCTCAAGAGCAGGCGAGTAATGCTATCCAGGAAAGTGATCCAGCAGTACAGGAGAAAATTGATGAGGTACAAAACATAATGCTATTTGTTACGAAGCTGCATGTCATCTCATGTTCAATGCTAGCAATAACCCATAAATATGTCTGTAATGGAATTGTTCAAGATAATAAAAGCAAATGCCTATCAGCTAGCTATTATGGCTATTTTATAAAATATCTAGCTATCAGGCTATGTTATAATGTTCCACAATAAGTGCATCTCAGTGAGACATATACATAAGTCAAAAATGGAAACAGTTTTATGACATAACCAATTCTTACCAAATTGGTGGAAGCATACACACACTCACAGACACATACTTTATAAAAAGTTGTGAATATTATTGGTGATGAGTTATTTAATTATATCGATCACTTATTAGATATACATGTGTAAATACACCTAATGAATACAATTTCTTTCTTTCAGGTATCTGCAGCGATATCCCAAACACTGCAAAACCTCAACACGAACTCAGAAAGCCTACAGAATCCTTTCTCGGAACAAGACTTGGCTGGCATGTTTAATAATTTCAACCTAGGGGAGGGTGGACAGGTGAGTGTTGACACTTTGGTATTAAAAGAAGTAAAGTGATGTAGTTTGTGACTTCAAGATTTAAGTGTTCAATGATTTACCTCTCGTACTATAAATTGCATAAGAAAAATGGCATTAAGGAAGAAGAAAATAAGTCTTGATAGTCCACAATCATTCCTCACTCCCATTCTCGCATGTAAAATAATAATAATTTATTTCTGTTTCTGTATCATTGCATTACCACACATATATTTATAACACACATAGTATATATTATTCTCTTTTCTCTCTATTCTCATTTCTTAACTTTTGCTATGAATATATTGCATACAACATACATCTTCCAATGAACTCTTGTAAAACAAATATCCTAGGGAAACTGATATGACTGCTGCAATAAAAAACGGTGAATTGGATGGTGTGTAGTTTGCACTCATCACGAAACATCAGGAATAATGCAAGCCTGTGGAAACCTATATCTATTAAATTGAAAATAGCTTAGCATCAAGTGAAGGACTAAATTTTAAATTTTATTTGGCCATTTTTGTTCTGTTTCAGGACAACAACATGTTTGTACCCTTCATGCAGGGAATGATGCAATCTCTGCTATCAAAGGAAGTTCTGTACCCATCGCTCAAGGACCTAGTGGAAAAGTATCCGGCTTGGCTCGCTGAGAACAAGACAAAAATTGAGCCGAGTGAATATGAAAGGTGAGATAACGCACCAGGCTGCTTGAATTTAGCCACCCACAGTTGTATATTCCAAGTTGCCGGTGATGAGAACTGTATTCTTGTTTGATGCACCGTGTTTGTGCTAAATGTTACTGTAATTCACGTTGAATCCAATTTTTTTTATCTCTATATATAGTCAAATCAAAACTTGATTGAAGTACTACATAAGGTACACTATAATAACTTGGGAATGAACATCAGAATTACAACAATAAATAAAATGTCAATAAAATAGATGTTGAAGGATTGTTATTTGGAGCATTGAGGAAGTGTAGTTAAAACGACTTTGGATTGAGAATAAGTAAACACAAGTCAACTGATTGTAGGTTATAATATGATGCTATCTTGTGGACCTGGTTTTGTTGGGGTGATTTTGTGATGCAAGTTTGTACATAATAAATTTTTATTCAATTTTAGATTGACATGTATATGAGGGGTCAGGATAATCTGAGGATCTAAATCTGATTGGATTTTATCTTGAAGAGCTTAGTTCTCTAATTTAATGTCTCATAAAATAATTTGCGTTGCAGGTTTGAAAAGCAACGAGCCTTGATGGAGAAGGTATGCACAGAATTAGAGCCGGAGCAGGAGTCAGATCCTGAGGACGTGAAGAGGAAGAGATTCGAAGTGGTCCTCGATCTCATGCAAAAGGTCTGTGTATTACTGTAAATTAAAACCTGTGACACATAACCACACCATAACAGTGTTTACACAAGACCAGTGTATGTAAATAAAATATATAATGATGATGCGCTTTGGCTACTTGGAAACAAGAAAAGTGGACTAGAGAGAGGAAAACTTGGTAAAGAAAGTATATATATTATGTAGGTCACTCTCTGTTCACATAAAGGAGATGGACACTTTAAAAAAATAAGTGAGAATTGACACAATTAATACAAGATAAAAACCCTGTATAGAGTGCATTAAAGTTCTTATATTTAGTAGTTATCACTAAATACTTGTAAGTAGATAGTTGGATTCGGTAGTATTTTTGACAAAAAAGAAAATTAAATGGTAAAATATTGACTATTATATAGTAGATAGAATGTATTTGTTATTCCCACTTTTCAGATGCAGGACCTTGGCCAACCACCCACTGAGCTGGTTGGTGACATCGGATCCCCACCCCAAGGCTTCGCAGTGCCCCAAGGTCAAGACGCTTCTCAGTGCTCTATCATGTAGTATAGTCCAGGAGTAAATAATGGCGATAGCATGACGTGAATTGTGAAAGTCTCGTGACTTATTGTTTTTTGATAAAAGATGAAGCTACTGAGCTACGAATATATGTAATGGACTGGTGTCAGTGATATATTATGTACATTAGAAAAAAGATCGTCCAAATTTCCATAACGAATAGCGCTATAGTAAAAATATATCTATTCGGTGAGTTTCAGTTATTTGATATGAGATACTGTATTTCAATTTATGTCTATTTTCCTCTATTCACCAACAGATGGTGGGATTTCTCTCGTGATCATATTACTTGATTTATAACATTCGCTGATGAATAACGTTATCTAATATTGTTCATAACAATTGCAAGCATGTTTTTTATCAGTATTACATTTAAAATGAAAATTGTGCTATAAAAAGTTGCTTAACAATTTCTTATAAATACTTATTTTTGCTTGAATCGTTATTCTGATAACAGGTAACGCCATCTGTTGACGAATAGTATAAATTCATTACATTATGACATATACATATTTGTATATATGTATATACAATTTATCGATCGCTTAGAAGTAATAAATTATAATCGTATAAATCGAAAATACTAAATCTCGATTCTCTTACTCCGTAAAGATATATTATATTTTGTTAGGGTTTTTAATAATTTCCTATTTTATCGAGTGTGCACCTATCAATATATTACCAATAATACTAATAATATTTCTAGTTTTGAACTTAAAAAAGTATGTTTATGAATAATCGTACTCAACATAATATGGAAACTTGCGGCATTTAAATAGCAGCGAACCATGGATTTAAAAAAATATTAATTTAAATTTCATTTGAAAAATTAAAATATGTATTATACCAAATGTAATAAATGTTAACGCCTCATTACAATGCACTTTTTCCTTATGATTTATTTTTATTTAATGTGTCAGTTTCACGAAATATCCAGTCACGAAATGTGTGTGCATATTAAAATGTAACAATTATATTTTGTTATGTTGACATATTAGCTTTAAAAATAATTTGTCTCGTTGTTTTCTTTCATTTATAAATGTATTAATGAATCTAATAACGGCCTTAACTAAATATGCATTAAATTTTAAATGTGAAAATAAATTGTTATTATTTACAGGTTTGTGTGATATATAATATAACATATATATTTATATAAGTAGAATATTTTCTTAAGAAATAATAATATTATTGTTGACATATTATTATGTTATGTAACAGCTAATTGACTGTCCACATAATATTTGATTCACTAAATCTTTTTTAGGACCCAAAATATAACATTCAAATTTGCTTGTTAATTCAATAATTTTATGTATGTTTCAATTCATATAATCGTATTAATATCATGTGAAAGGGGGGAGGGGGTCTACAGGTGATGGTATACTGTTTGGAATATTTCTTTTGTTTAGTGCCAAAGAAATCAACGTGAATGTAATTTGAAAAGGATATTGCACAACAATAGTTCGTATACATGTGTATTTACAACAAATGCCTTATACACATTTTTTCAGCTCCAAGAAATCTATGTCCCTTATTTGAATATAAAGACCCGGAAATTGCCTTACATAAAATCTTTCATTCAATGTCAGTTATATATAAAGTTTGTCAAGTTTATTGAAACACGCTTGCATTTATGAAAACTGCTTTTGTTGTATTTAGTTTGCCTGTGGCTCAATCTCGAAGGTGTATCTTAAGCGATTTGTACAATAATGCAAACTGATAGGCTTTTAGATTTCTTATTAATTATAGATGGCATATATTTCTTACAGCTTCATATGAGTGTTAAATGGTGGAAGCATGGTCTTGATATTTTCTTTACGTGATCCAAGTATGGAAATGAATTGGCATCGATGCAGTAGCAACATTCAATATAAGGCTGGGCGTGGGCAAGATAGTGCTGGCTGGTTTGTTGTTAATCCAAATTTGTGCGACATGTCCTGAGCTGCAGATGATATGGTTTTTTCAATTCGTAGTATTATTAAGTCATTATAGTTTATTTCAATTTATCTTGAATGTGTTCCTAACGGGCCCCTAGCACTTGTAACGACAAATGGGGACTCATTCCGACAGGGGCTTCACTTTTTATATATTGGTCGCGTTTATAATTTGACAAATATAATATGTACACATATTATGTATGTATAATATAGTAAAGCATCTTTTTGAGCGAGTCCCCATGATAGCTTCCTGGCACAAATTATGTTATCATTGGATTTTTAATTGTAATATGTTTAATAATTTCATTTATTTATAATTGTTTAATTACATTGTGTTATTTGTTGAATAGACATTTTAGTTATCCATTTGTGATTTTTATTTATGAGCCTTCATGTGATTGAGTGAACAAAGATTTCATCCGTAAAATTTATGGGCTATTTTATGGTCAACTACTGCAAATAGTTCATCGTCATCATTAGTGTATATTAGTGTTCTGCAAGACCTTGACCCTTGCCCATCCCCTCCCTTTTTCATCCCCGCCCTCTTCTCTCGTCCATTGTCTGTCATAAACATTAATACAAATTACAACATTCATCCTTATTATGTCCCTTAGTTGAGAGTATGATAGCTCAAGAAAAAAAGTGGCAAAAAAATCTTTCAGCACTTTAAAATCAAACATTAATCATTACACAATATTAATAAATAATAGAAAGAATAGCATATCAAGAGACTTTTTCGTGAGCCGATTACAACTCCCTCCCGTCTGCCCGCATTCGCTTTGGTGGACTTGAATATAAAAACGAGCAGCATAGAACAGTCTAGATGTTAATTAGTTTCATTATTCCTCGTCATTTTAATAATAGCATAAGTTTCAAATTGCACATTTGAAGTTATTAAACACGTTTAGCCTCAAGGTAATCGTATTATCATCTGCATTAATACTATCGATTTTAATTGCTTGTTTTACTTTGGGAGTTCATTTGTAAAGAAATCCAGTAAAATGTATGCTTTACCAGTGTTAAATTACATACATGTATGCTATACAAATAACTAGAAACAATAACGTTTTATAGTTATTACTATATTTATTTACGACTTAGGCCCCTTTAACACGCGGCGTTTTTTATACAAGATATCAACGTTCGATTTTATCGATAGGTGAGTCTTGGTCTCCCTCGGCATCTGCGACATTCGCATAAATATGGTTTTACGTGATGGGGACGTCAGAAGTTTTCGAAATCGGCGTGCGTGTATGAAGAGAGTGATGAATGTGCACGAGGCACGACGGGTGTGTATGAATAGAGATATTTGACATTCTGTGCTCTCTGCCTACCCCGCAAGGGACCTGGCGTGAAGATATGTATGTGTATGTATGATTTTATCGATGTATTGACTATCATGCAAAAGTCCTGGGTTCAAATACCGCATTGAGCACTACAGGATTTTTCTAACTTAGATTTTATAATAGTGTCTCGGAGACTAGAGATGTGCCCGGTGTATGGCAATAGGCTCGCCACCTATTCCATAGTGGGACGTAAACGTAACTGGTGATATGTTGAAGTGTATACTACATTTCTATGCCTACCTCTTCGGGGTTACAGCCATGATGTTACGTACTTGATCAGCTTTAACGAGGATGGTGAGTTTGGTAGTAAAAAGGCAGTATTTTTCAAACCTCGACTATAAACAAAGTCAGGATTTTGACTACATCATCACCTGTCCATTGCAGTCTAGTGCTTGCTATTGGCCCCAAAGAGTTTATGCCTATAAAGCCCGCACTGAGAATGCGGTTTGAGGGATCCCACAACACAGCTTGTACAGACATGTGCAAACGAACAGGTGTCCGCTGTGACATTTGCTAGGTCATGTGAGTTTATATCGATGTAGACGCGCGTAAAATTAACTGAACATTCCAACGTTTTTCTCTGTAATGCCATAATTACTATGGCACTCGATTCTAATATTAGGTCATTTTCACATAATAAACGCGCACTACACTTTATAAATGTACAACGCGATAGACAGACTACATTTATAGCGAGATCATATTGCGTAACAAACTTACAGTGTGTAGTTCACCTTATATTTACAATTGAGTTTAAACCGAGATAGTTTAAAACGAAATACCGTGAAGTATTTTTAATACTTATTTCAAGATTTTTTTTTTTATTGAATACAGGTGAGTGTATTTTCGTAATATTAATATAGAACTAGCCAAGGTCATGCTCCAAGACACAGGCGAACTCATCCCCTAACATTTTCAAATGCAACTGTGTAGAGACTGCCTCGTTGGTCGTTTTCGTTGCAAACGTAACTGCTGATCGAGAGGTCCTGCGTTCAAATCCCAGTAAGGTAGTGCCCTAATTTGTCCTGGATTTTTCTATTTTAGATTTTCTAGTTGTGGTTCAGAGAGACATGTGCCCGGTGTATGACAATAGACTCACCTATTCCATAGTAGGACGTAAACGTAACTGGTGAACCGTGCAAGTACTACATTCCTCTGCCTACCTCTTCGGGGATTACAGGCGTGATGTTACGTTATATGCATAGTATTATAATAAAACATAATTCTGTTAAATAGAATAATTTTCATTTGGTTAAACAGAAGCATGAAAGCAATATCTTTTACGTAGGATGGCTAGAAAAGGGCTTGTACTGCTCCTCGCCCTGACTACGTTTCGCCTCGCAAGTCTGTATCCAATGCCAGTAAGTGGTTTTTAATGTCCTAATTTAAAAAATAATACATATTGTCAGTAACATACGTATTAGAATGATAATGTCGCTTCTGACCTTTATAACTCAAATTAACTTATTGAAGCTTAATATGGTCCTAAAGACAAAAATATTTAGTTACAAAGTACGGGTTTATCGAACTGACATTAATACACATTAAATATAAATTAATTTAAATACATGTACCTATGTAGGTACAATGAAATATTAAGTATTTGATGGTACTCGCAAATGGTGTAGGATTATTTATATAATTATCCAATATTACTTACAACGTAAAGTCTGCTTGAGAATTTACATTTTTGTTCTGTAAAGTTGTAAGTAGTAATAAGGCCGAAAAAGTCTCGTACATATAAATGTAGGTATTATGCATACGTAACTTAAAAGGTAAATTTTTGTTTTAGGATGACGAAGAGAACAAGGAAGTAAGTGAATTATAACTAAATAAAATTAAACAGACACAAGACTATTCACAATGAACGACACTTGACGAACGGCTGGTACACAGTGTCTCCGCGGTCAACTGGTGACTATAGTTCAACCAAGGAATGTAGCTATAACGACTTGCGTTACAAAAAAAATAACGCGTGAATATTAAATGGTAGTTATTTCATGATTTTATTTATTCATTAATTGTCACAAAAATACAAAACACTTACGAAGATTATATTAACTGTAAACGAATAAGAAAAGGGACGTTGTTCACGAGTAATCCAAAGGTTTTCTACACAATAAGAGAGTGCCCAAGGGATGTCCAAGTATGAGTTAATTTGTCAAGTAAATATAAGTTAATTACTTATTTATATAATTATTTCAACCTTTCAAAATGTAATAATAACCTAACTTAATTACCATTAGGTGTAACCAAACGATCTATACATATACCTACTTACATGTTCATAAGTAATTTCAAACATTTTTAATCCAATTACGGCACTAGCATTTCGATGTTCTCAATAAATAAATAATAAAGCACAAAATTGGTAGCGTAATCGTTGATGTACAAACAACTTAGAACGAACATAATGGTTTAATAATGAAAATCAAAGTGAATAATTTTATGAAATCGTACCAGACCATCACTAATTGTAATCACGTTTTATGTCTACAATAATGATATAATAAACGACAGTGAAACGGAAAGGTATTAAAGTTCTTCATCGATTCACAGGAAAGCAGTACGCCCGCAGAAGGTGTAAGTAGAACGATACTTCAATTATAGACCACAATCAGAGACATTAAACGCTCGCTGCAGAAGATTTAGAAATGTATTTGGCTTTTGTGAAGCCCGTAATCAATTATAAATGCGTTGAGACCTGAAGCACGTCATCTTTTAGGACGACTACAATAATGATACCTATTATCAAAGACAAAAAAAAGAAAGCTATTACAGTTATTTATTTATTCGCAGGAACCCACCACTCCCGCAGGAGTAAGTGAAACTATACTTCAATTATAGACTTCACAACCGGACGACATCTGATATTAAACGCTCACCGCAGAAAAAAATGTAAATGTTTTTAGCTTTTGTGAAGCCCGTAATTAGTTATAAATGCGTTGAGGCCAAAAGTAAATATCATCTTTTAGGACGGCCACAATACTTACAAAATCAAATCATTATACAATCAAATGTAGTGCTAAGATAATCTGTAAAATTTCTTTATTGATTCCCAGGAAAGCAGCATGCCCGCAGCAGATGTAAGTAGAACTATACTTCATTTATGGACCACAACCAGAGAACATCGGACATTAAAGGCTCGCTGCAGAAGGTTTATAAAAGTATTTGCCTTTTACGAAACCCGTAATCTGTCATAAATGCGTTGTTAACCATCTGTAAATGTCATCATTTAGGACGACTACAATACTTATAGAATCAAACGTAGACGGTAGAACAAAGAAGAGCTATTAAAATTCTTTATCGATTCACAGGAAAGCAGCACGCCCCCAGCAGGTGTAAGTAGAACTATGCTTCAATGATAGACCACAATCGGACAACAACCGGCATTAAGCGCTCGTCGCAAAAGATTTGTGTATGAATTTGGCTTTTGTGAAGCCCGTAATCTGTCATAAATGCGTTGTAACCATGTGTAAATGTCGTCATTTAGGACGGCTACAATACTTATAGAATCAAATGTAGTGCAAAGCCGAGCTATTAAAATTCTTTATCGATTCACAGGAAAGCACCACGCCCCCAGCAGGTGTAAGTACAACTATGCTTTAATGATAGACCACAACCGAACGACAACTGACATTAAATGCTCGTCGCAGAAGATTTGTGTATGAATTTGGCTTTTGTGAAGCCTGTAATAAGTTATAAATGCGTTGTAACCATGTATACATGTTATCATTTAGGACGACTACAATACTTATAGAATCAAATGTAGTGCAAAGAAGAGCTAGTAAAATTCTTTATCGATTCACAGGAAAGCAGCTCACCCCCAGCAGGTGTAAGTAGAACCATGCTTCAATGATAGACCACAACCGGACAACAACTGACATTAAACGCTCGTTACAGATTTGTGTATGAATTTAGCTTTTGTGAAGCCCGTAATCAGTTGTAAATGTGTTGTACCCATGTATACATGTCATCATTTAGAACGATTACTATACTTAGAGAATCAAATGTAGTGCAAAGTCAAGATATTAAAATTCTTTATCGATTTACAGGAAAGCAGCACGCCCGTAGCAGGTGTAAGTAGAACTATACTTCAATAAAATTATAATAAATAATAATATCTTGGGACATCTCCACAAACGGCACGTGAACAAGCTTTAATATTATAAAATAAGCATCAATATTATTAAACAAGCATCAATATTATTGAACAAGCATTAATATTATTGAACAAGCATTTATATTATTGAACAAGCATTTATATTATTGAACGAACATTTATATTATTGAACAATTAAATAAATTGAGCGTGTTTCAGGCAAACGAAGGAGTGTCTGTAAGTAACTTTCATTGTTCTATACCAACGGCGCTCGTGTTATAGAAAATAAATAAATAAGTAAAATCACTCATATCGAGCTACAAAAACCTTCCATGCCAAAAGTTTATTGAAATCTTTGCACTATGTCTGCTTTTTTCGGAGATCAACGGACAGGCAAACAATTTTTCGTACGTTCGTTTTGCCCAGTCCAGTACTTAAATCATTTTATTGATCCGTAACTACTAGAATATTCCAGTATAATAGTTATACATGTATTTATTATAATCACATTATTTTTAATCTATGTTATATTATGTATCAGTATGTTCACCAATAAGGACTGCTGGAATATGTTTAGGCCTTCCGTCAAGATTTTTGCCCATAATCCCCTTGGTGGGGGATCGCAGACGACGGCTTTTCACGCCGCCATCGCAGCCGCCTGTCAGCGGCAGGTTTAGCCACCTTCATAACATAACATGCTTTAAATTTTTTTTGTATACTACGACTAATTAATTTATTTTTATGTTTATTATTATATATTTTTATCTCTATTATGTAATTTCAGTTAAAAGTAAGTAATATACGCATGCCTATTAAGTTTAAAGAAATCGTAAATAAAAATAGGGCACTCGTAATAGCATTAGTGGTTGTCGAAAGGTGTAGGGGTGAAGAGATTGAAACTACCTCTTATTAGGACGAGGACCGGGCCTTTT
The DNA here is from genome assembly GCA_018246595.1 of Mimoniades nurscia nurscia. Lineage (NCBI taxonomy): Eukaryota > Metazoa > Arthropoda > Insecta > Lepidoptera > Hesperiidae > Mimoniades > Mimoniades nurscia. The sequence continues at coordinate 893 of DWFO01003486.1, read as the reverse complement.
GTGGGGGACTTACTGGCAACACACAGGTGCAGTAATGCTATCTTCATTATGTCAATCCAAAAGGAATTAGTATTACTACGAAAACTATGCATACGAAAACTAGAACATGCATAATTACAACTATAAACTATGGAATTAGCTATTTAATTACAAGCTTTTCACTCGATAGCACTTAGTGCATTCATAATAAGATAGAGAAAGGCTTAGCAACTGAAAAGGATGAGCAATTGAAGCACTGTTAAGCGTATATGAATATATGTACATGTATTCCCATTTTACAGCTGTGATAATAATAATAATTTTAGATTTATAAAATGATGACTGCTATAATATATTCGGTCTCGTTCTTTCTTCAATGATACTCGTCGTGTTATAGAAAGAAAACTGTTTTAGTATTTTTACAAGTTACTTGATTTTCTTTTTACAATTTGTCTATCTGCTGAAATCGAATTATGAAATATGTAATATAATTTTTTTACACATAAATGTAACTCTTTCAGTTGGCGGTAATATTATTTATTTAATTTGTTTTACCTAAAAACTAGTTATGAAACCTTAGTGGTTTAATATCAGCGTCTACTCCGGAGGTCCGGTGTTTGAATCCTGGCGCACACCTCTTACCGTACAAATATATAATGTTTGTTCTGGAGATTAGGTAACTGAAAACACTCACAAGTTCTAGAATTCTCTACAACATTCTTTGAGGCGAGTGAACGCCGCACAATCGGCACTTGGCTGACGTGACAGAGTATGGACTTCTCTTCCACGTGTGGAAAGAACACTCGTGTCCAACTGATGATTATGATGACAATGATGATGATGATGATGATGATTAAGAAGATTATGATTATGATGATGATGATGATTAAGAAGATTATGATTATGATGATGAT